>WOXC01008549.1:0-191381 GCA_011680675.1 Gymnobelideus leadbeateri
CTGGGACAGCTCTGATTGTTAGGAAATGAATGCTTGCCTCCAGTTCCTGGGACTTCTACCTACTTCTCCTAGTTTCGTCCTCTGGGGTCAAGCTGAATAAGTCTAATCTTCCATGGGATTGCCTTTCACTTAAAGACAGTTGTCATCCTGACTAGCTATGTGACCCCAAACAAGTTATTTCAATTTTCTTGAGCAATAATAGTACAGCAGAAAACAAGAAACAAAACAAAACAACTTTGGTTTTGAAGTCATAAATCCTGGATTCAAATCCCTTGCTCTTACTGGCTTGGGTAACCTTAGCCAGTCACAATACCTTCCCCTCTTGTTCTACAATTTTTGACCCAGACATCAATATCCCTAATGAAGGATCTGTTGATTGGGTGACACCCTTCCTAAGGAAAGTCATGGACTGCTCCCACCCTTGGGGACTTGGCTGATGGGTGCAAGCTCATTTTATCTACTTAGCCCCAGCCACCCAACCGCTCTATCTTCCTTCTGTACTAATGACAATGATTATAATAGTGCCTGATCCTTGTCCTTGCGGAGTTCACAGTCAATCAAATCAAGCACTTAAGTGCTAGGAAAAGATAATCACATCAGACATTATATGCTATGTACCAAATGATGCCAGGAAGGGCTATGATAGCCTAATTCTTTGCTTTCTTTAGTTGATCATGTAGTCATGAAACTCATTACAATCTTCATGCACCTAGGCACAACAGGTTGAGTTGGTACCTGTCCTTATAATACCAAACTACTTTTACCTCAAATTATTTCCAAATCAACAGACCCATTCCAAACAAGGGACACATACTAAGTGCCACAGGAGTCCAAAGAAGGCAGATCACTTCTAAATGGAATACTCAGGCTTCCATAAGAAGAGACAGTATTTGAAATATGGGTAGGATTTGGATGTGGTGAAGAGGTGGGTAGGCATTCAGGGGTGGGGGGAACATCATGAACAGAAAAGAAAGAACAGGGAATGATGGATTCAGGGAATGAAGGGAAGATGCTCTCCTCCTCCTCCCATTCCTCAACAATTCCCCTGCCTCCCACGTGCTAAGGGGCTAAATAGATAGGTTCAGGTAGAACCTTACTTCCTGTATGGATACCCTATGAGATTTCAGGGAGCATCTGAGCTCCCACTTGCTATGATGCCTAAGAGTGTGTTCTTTAGTTTCTCCTATCTACCACATGGAGAGGTAATGGTTTAGTTTATACAGTTTCAGACGAGATTCAGATCTTAGCTGTCAATTCCTCATACTCTGGATTTGGGCAAAGTGCTCGTCCCCTCATTACTGGAGTGTAAAAGTGCTTGCTTTATGTACCGAGACCACATGGAATGTCTATGCTGGGGCCTGTCATGTGAAACACAAAGAAATATTCTAGTCATCTAAGAGTTTCAATACTGTGTTATATATCTGGAACCAATGCTTTATTCATTTAGACCCAGCAACCTTTCTAATGTGCTCCTTAAATTAAGGAATTAGTTCCATGGCATTTAAACAGGCCAAGGAAAGCAATGTATTAAAATAACTACCTATAACTGGATTTTTTTTTTTAAAGAGCTTCAATATTATACAGATAGATTAGAATTCCTTTAAACAGAAAATGGCAAAGAATGCCAACAAGGAAGAAGAACAAAGTCACAATAAACCATCTATATGTGCTTTTTTTTTTTTGGCCTTTTGGAGGGCAATTGGGGTTAAGTAACTTGCCCAAGGTCACACGGCTAGGTTTTTGTTTTGTGTGTGTGTTAAGTGTCTGAGGTCGGATCCAAACTCAGGTCCTCCTGACTCTAGGGCTACTCACTGTGCCACGTAGCCACGCCTCTATGGGCTTTTCTTACTGATATTCTCTAAGTAACAAGCTCATTATGTATCCAGTTACTGTTGGAGAGATAGACAAAACAAGCCAAGGTCCCTGTCTTCCACAAACTTTCAGGCTAAGTGAAGAACGAAAATTCTCACAAGAAAATTAGAGAATAATACAATATAACTGAATCACATACTACATACAGATTAAAAGTGATGGAGAAATTCAGAGAAGAAATTCAGAAATTCAAAGAAAAGGGTGAGTCATGGAGATGAAAAAGTCTCCACACTGGCATTTAAGGAGAGTGAAGGTGCCATGCTTTCTCTAGCTTGAAATCAGACCTGAAGAGCCTAACACTGCCAAATGCAAAAGTAGCCAAGGGATATGTCTTCAGGAGTATGCCATAGTCAATTTGTACCAGCTCCTGAGAAGTAATTGTTCAATTTTCCATGAAAGCATTTACACCTTGGGAATCTGGAAATGCTACCAATCAGGGCTTAACTAAGAAATCCAGCCCAAACTCAGATGACTAGTGACTGGAGGCCCACAGTAGCACCTGGACTAGGGGGGTCCCAGAGGAAATAGAAGCCTGCAGTGGGTTCCAAACAAGATACAGCTGACCACAGAGTTCTGTCTGAGGTCACTGATGCCTGACCACACTCCAAGTGCAGACTCATCAGGGGAGGTGGAACCCTGAATTGGGAACCCAGAAAATTGAGGTCAGAAGCAAAGAAAGAATGGCTACCATATGGAAGAGTTTGAAAAGGGGCAAAGCTGGGCCCTGACACAAAAAGCCAAATCAGAAACTGAGGCTGGAGATAAGAGTAGGAAGAAGACAACACAGAACACTAAGAAAAGACAGAGTTGTCAGGAGTTGTCCAAGAGGTAGCAAACTCAGAAAAAGAGTAATTCCACAATTCTGAATAAAGAAGGCTCAAAGGAAAAAAATGACCATCATAGCAAAGCTTAGAACAATGGATGGAAAACCTTGCCCAAGTAAGATTCCCTTAATAACAGAACAGACCAAGCAGAGGTCAACAGCTCCATGAAATAACAAGGAATCTTACACATGAACAAACATTTATTAAGTGCTTATGATATGTGAAGCATAGTGCTAAGTACTGAGGATAAAAATACCAGCAAAAAGAAAGTTCTTGTCCTCGAGGAGCTTATATTCCAACGGGAAGACAACACATAAAAGAGAGTGGTGATAGATGGAACCTTCTCAAAATGGAGGCTCTAAAAGGAGTTCACCAACGGAAGAGTGGGGCTGCACAGGTGCATGGAGAAGGCAGAACAGTAGCCAGGCAGGAGAATAAAATTTTAAAACTATTAAAAGAAAATGTAAGGCATTCTCTTTTTACAAACAACTCACCTGGAAAATATGTCAAGGAAAGATAATCTAAGAATTACTGGTCTCCTTAAAAAACATGACCAAAAAAAAAGTTTGGATACCATATTTCAAGAAATCATTAAAGAAAATTGCCAAGATTTATTAGAAACAGAGGACAAAAATTAAAACAAAAAAGCTTCCACTGGTCACCTCCTGGGAGAAACACCAAAATGAAACTCTAGGAATATCACAGTCAAAATCCAGGGTTTTCAGAGCAATTTTGTGTGTGTGTGTGTGTGCGCGCGCGCGAGTGCATATGTATATGTATATTTCAAACAGACAAGAAAGAAAGAAATCATTAAGTTACCACAGTTAGTATCACACAAGACTTGTCAGCAATATCTACAACCTGGAGAAAATGTTGGTATATAATATTCCCAAATGCAAAAGATCAAGGCATACTAATGTACTGTTGGTACAACTATTTGAAACTGTACCCCAAAAGTCACTAAATGGTATACAACACGTCCTCTGACGTAGCCATAACACCATTAGGCACATTCCCTAAAGCAGGGGTTCTGAACCATGAGCAATGGTCCAAAAGGTCCATAAACTTGAATGGAAAAAAATTATTTTTTTATTTTCACTAATCTCTAAATGAAATTTAGCATTTCCTTCAATTATTTAAAAATGTTATTTTGAGGAACCCATAGGTTTTACCAGAATGGGTAAGGGGATCCATGAAACTGAAAAAGTTAAGAACTCCTTCCCTAATGATTAAATAAAAGGGAGAAAGGACCCATAAGTTCATATCAGAACTTTTTGTTATAGCAAAGAAACAGAAACTAATCATTTGGGGAATGGCTGTACAAATTCTGGCATATGAGTATAGTGGAATATTACTGCATCATAAGGAATGAAGAAAAACTTACGAAGACATGAGTTGATGCAAAGGCAGATGAGAAGAATCAGAAGAACAATTTATATGACTATGATACTGTAGAGAAAAATAAGTTGGGGCAGCTAAGTGATGCACTGAATAGAGCACTAGCCCTGGAGTCAGGAGGAACTGAGTTCAAATCCAGCCTCAGACACTTAACACAAAACTAGCTGTGTGACCTTGGGCAAGTCACTTAACTCCAACTGCCCTACCTTCTCCCCTCCAAAAACAAACAAACTAAAAAACAACAACAACAGAAAAATAAGTAAAAAAAAGACTTTGGAACTCTAATCAATGCAATGACCAACCACAACTCCAAAGGACCAGTGATGAAGCACATTTCCCCCCTTGAGAGAAAGGTAAAGGCTAGAGGTACAAAGTGAGACATACATTTTTCAGACAGAGCCAATACGTGAATTTTTTTTTGTTTGACTATGCCAACAGAAGTATCATGGAACAAGGGACATACATTGCTCTCCTTGGAGTCAGGAAGACCTAGGTTTGTGGTCTACCTCTGACGTATATTAGTTGTGTGACCCTGGGCAAGTCACTTAACTTCTGAGAGTACAAGTTGCCACAGAAGGTGTTGACCTACACTGATTGGCACTCTGGAACCTGGGAGTTCTCTTTAGCAATGAAATCACAAGTCTATTCCCAAACCCTATGCTAACTTGTTACAAAGGAAGGGGTTTTTTGGAGGGAGGGTAGAGGTAAATTCAGAAGACCTAGTAATAGAGATGGGAAAAACAAAGGGAAGAAAGAAAAAGAGCTTTTATGAAGCATTTAAAGAAAACGCACAGATCAGAAAGAAGTCCAGAGGACAATGAGATTATCTTTGGAACTAACATGGTGAACTAAGTATACACCTTTGAAAAACCAAACCTTTGAAAAACCCATATCCTGAGATGCATGGTTTTATATATAATTCTTTTTTCCTGTTCTACATAGAAATGTTCATGATTGTTGATGTTTGTTAATGTCAGAATAGCAAAAAATAATTTTTAAAAAAAGTAACCAAAGACTGCATAGTCACCCTTTCAGTCACCCCAACAGTGAACTACCCCTCTTCCCTCCCCAGGACCAGAGGAAGGACAGGAAGATAATCAAGGCCAAGCATTGTGCCTGGAGGAAAGGAGAGATCTTTGAAAATTAAACAGTGGCAAACAGGATTTTAATTGAACTGGACAATCAGAATGAAATGTTCTTTCGAAGCTATAGCTCTTAGACAGCTGAGATTTGAGCCAATTTATTTGTAGTAATCATAGACCATTATGTTGTCTTGCAGAGGAAGATTTTCTATATAGGAATAAGTCTGATTAAAAAAAGAGTTGGGGAGGTGTTGTTGAAACATTAACACAAAAATAATTTAATCTGCCAGGAGTTTCCCAACAATTACTGGGAAAACTTCTGTATTATAACAAGTTCCTTTCTCACAACCCTGTTTGTGATCTGCTAGGTAAGTTCTAACCCTAAGTATGTCATCATCACTAATATCTGGCTTTGGAAATAATTATGGGCAAAATCAATTCAGCATCACAAGAAGGGGTGCCTAACTCTGTCTATGGTACTAGCCTAGGTTTTGCTATTACAGTGCATGAAGGCACTTTAATAGCAATAGGCATGATGTGGCCAAAAAAAAAAAAAGTTTTGCAGACACCATTCATCAAAAAACACCGACAGAATTTCTACTTCGTAGGGCATAGTATGAAGCCTTGCTAATGACAGGCTGTACTAAGAGAAGCTAATGAATCTGAGGACACATATGGGATAAGATCAGAGTGTGTATGTGGAAAATTAGTTCTGCCACAGAAGTAGGTAGTTCCCTCTGGTTTTTATTAGTGTCAGATTATTCTTCTTCCTCTTCCACAACCCAGCTGAAAGGAATGGAAGTATGAAATGGTCTGGATAGTGAGAGAGACATGTTTTGTAAGTAATTCTATCCTACCCAAAGAAAAGCCAGTATAGCACACTGAGAGAAGAAAGTAATACTCCTAATGGGTTCCTTGGGGTTACTTTCAACTTAACCCTGAAAGGAGAAAGAGAAAGGAGGTCTGGGATGCCAATGGTAGGAGGGACACATGTCACACAACAGGGGAAATGGCAGAAAGAAGGCTTGTCACTATCCCATCCAGCCCACATCTTGCCCCAGGCCTCTACCCCATTTATTTCTGAAAACACAAAGTCAATGGTGAGATGTGACTGGTGGACAAAGGGAGGGTAGGTATGGAGAAGGAGAACCTCAAGCAAAGAGAACACAAGCTCTTGACGCCCATCACTGGTGCCAGTGTCCTCACAAGCCCAGGTGTGTATCCTGCTTTAAGCAAATAGGACCCATGTAAATCCACACACACAAAGCACGTTTGGGTGATTCTCCACTTTACAAAAGGACAAAAATCCCAGTATTTCTTTCATAAACAAAACTCCTGAGGTAGCTAGGTGATGCCATGGACCCTGGAGTCCAGAGGACCTGAGTTCAAATGTGACCTCACTCACTTACCAACTATGAGACCCTGGACAAATCACTCAACCCCAACAGCCTCCAACAAAAAAAGGAAAAAAAAAGAAACAAGACTTCATTTCCAAACTTATACATTTAAAATATGTCATTTTTTTAGTCTCATCTGCATACATTTCTAGTAACTTGTTCCTTATGGAAGGGAGCATGAAAGAATGAAAAGCCAGACTAACTTGGAATCAGAATACCTGAAGCCTAGTTCCAATTCTGCTCCCTCCTATCTATACAATACTTGATTTCTCTGGGTTTCAGTTTCCTCATTTGTGAAATGAGGAAGCTGGATTATACCATCTCCAAGGTCCCTTCAGGCTCTACATCCATGACCTGTTCAAAAGCAAGTAATATAAATAAGGAATATGTGAAATTTAAAAATAACATGTATTATTAGATATGCGATTTTGAGAACCCCATATTTAAACACTGGCAGGTTGATGATCATCCAGAATTTAATGTAACAAACACAATGTTTGTTCTAACCTCAAATTACAAACCAAGCCTACTTTACATGTTAGGGAATTGGCAGGCCTAAGATTCAGGGCTCCCACCATTCTCTGGATAAAAGGACGCCTCAGTTTAAAAATATGCTTTAAAAAGAGTTAAACATAGCAAACTACACAGAACTAGCACATACCAACGATACCATCTAATTACTAAGTTATCAGTTACTGGGCGATAATCTTTATAATTTCAGTTTCCAACACTGTACACATTAACACTGATGTCAGGAATCTAGTGGCTATAAAGACATGTCTAAGTCTCCCACTCTCATGGCCCTCCCTCGCCCTTCTCCAAATTCAACGTCCCATTTCTCCCCTGAAATATCTGGCTTTTTCTTATTTTTCTAACCCTTCTCTCCTGTGTTTGAGCTCTATGCCCCCTAACTAGGTTCAAGGACATATACAAGATGAGTGAACTGAAGAGAAGCAATGCCATAAGCTGGGGTGAATAAACTTTTTTTTCTTTTCTTTTTTGGAGGCAACTGGGGTTAAATGACTTGCCTAGGGTCACTCACCTAGTAAGTGTGTGAGGCTGAATTTGAACTCAGGTCCTCCTGACTCAAGGGTCAATGCTCTATCCCCTGCACTACCTAGCAGTGATACAGAGAATAACCTTTGGTTTTTTGTTTTGTTTTGTTTTGCTTTTTGGAGGGCAATTGGGGTTAAGTAACTTGCCCAAGGTCACACGGCTAGGTTTTTGTTTGTGTGTGTTAAGTGTCTGAGGCTGGATCTGAACTCAGGTCCTTCTGACTCCAGGGCCGATGCTCTACTCACTGCGCCACCTAGCGGCCCCAGAGAATAACCTTTTAAAAATATACTGATAACTATTTCAATATAATTGTTTTCCTTTGTAATGCTTTGTGTTTTATATTATGCAATTAAAAACACAATTCTGAGAAAGCGTCTATAGGATTCACCAGATTACCAAAGGGTAAACATTTCCTTTCCATCCCAGGCATGACGCTGCACGACACTCTGGATGGTGAGACCCAGTAAGAGCACATGCTTTTCAAAAATGACAGAGAATATCAGACCCATATCAGAGACCCTAAATATAGCTGCCCAGCTGATAACCACAAAGCCCTAGGCATAGGCAGAAAAACATGAAGAAAAATTAGGGGAAACATGATCATTCTTTTTTTTTAATTTTTTTTTTCTTTTTGGAGGGCAGCTGGGGTTAAGCAACTTGCCCAAGTGTCTGAGGCTGGATTTGAACTCAGATCCTCCTGACTCCAGGGCTGGGGCTCTATTGACCTCGCCACCTAACCACCCCCTATGATCATTCTTTTTAAGAACCCCCAGGGCAGTTATATGAAACATGTTTTAGACTGTGGGAAGAGCAATGCTTCCAGCCCTGTGCCCACAGACCTTATCCAGTCTGACCGCTGCTCCTGCAAGGGCTACTGTCACCGTGACCAGAGACCCAGAAAGGAAAGTCCTTGCCACCAAGAGTTAGCACTGTCAAATGGTTCAACAATAGAAACTGATAGGATTTTATCAGCGGAAATGACATTGAAGAGGAGGCGTCAACATTTGCTTTGCCACTGCACCCTGAGAACCATGAGACTTTTCCATATGATTACAGCTGAAACTACATATGTACTGTCTGCTTCTGGAGGGCTGGGACTGTCTTTCTTTTCTATTTGGGTCATCAACATTTAGGATAATGCTTTGCACACAATGAAGTGCTTAATAAATGCTTCATTCATTCATTGTGACTTACCCAGGGTCATACAAGGTAAATCTGTAGTATACACTGAAGTAAGATTAGAACCCAGGTACTCCTCATTAAGTACAGTGCTGGGGCCAGGAGTCAGGAGGACCTGAGTTCAAATCCAGACTCTGATGATTACTAGCTGTGTGAGCCTGGGCAAATCACTTATCTCTCTTTGCCTCAGTTTCTTTATCTGTAAATGAGCTGGAGAAGGAAATGACAAACCACTTCAGTATCTTCGCCTAGAAAATCCCAAATGGGGTCACAAAGAGTTAGGTACAACTGCAAAATGACTGAAGAACTCTGACTGCAGAAAAAATGCTATGGATAAAGTTTCAGAGAGACAAATTTAAGTTTTTAGCAGGAAAAATATTCTTAGAACATTTCTGACAGTGAAGTAAGGCAGTAGGCTCCCCCCTCCCAGACAGTCTCTCAGCAGAGGCTGAATAACCATGAGTCAAGAAGTTGCGGACAAGCAAGAGTTGGACCAGCAGACTCTCAGATCCTTCCCAACTTTTCGGTAGTCAGTAGTTGATGTGGTATGATTTTAGTAGATGCCAAAGTCCTATATCCCAAAACTTTCCCCCCAAATGCATGTCATTCTCTGTTGCAAATGATCCTTTCGGTTCTTTTTTTGTGTGTGAGGGGGAAGGTAGGGCAATTGGGGTTAAGTGACTTGCCCAAGATCACATGGCTAGGGGTTTTTTTGTGCATATGTTAAGTGTCTGAGGCTGGATTTGAACTCAGGTCCTCCTGACACCAGAGCTGGTGCTCTATTCACTGTGCCACCTAACCACCCCACCCTTTTGGTTCTTAAAGGCTTTTTGGCCTTTCTTCCCTATTAAAATGCGAATACCTCTGGGGAGAGACATAATCTAGACCCTATTTAGTCTTTTTTTATAGCTGAGTCACTTCAGTCACCTCCAACTCTTCATGACTCCATTTGGGGTTTTCTTGACAGATACTGGAGTGGTTTGCCATTTCCTTCTCCAACTCATTTTACAGATAAGGAAACTGAGGCAAAAAGGATAAAGTGACTTGCTCAGGGTCACACATCTAGCATCTGAAGCCAGTCTTGAAATCAGGTTGTCCTGACTTCAGAGCCATTGTTATATCCAACCAAACCATTTAGCTGCCCCTATTTAGCCACCAACCCCTTATCTATCAGTTAGCTCCTTAGCAGGGCTCTCCAGAAGTTAGCTAAAAACAAAAAGGTCCATAAGTATAAGGCAGGTAGGTAGATAGGTGCCCAAGGGCCTGGGACCTGAAGTAGGAGAAAAGAACACAGCTAATAGAGGTTGAAAGGCGGCCCATCTCCTAGTTCTGTGAGCTTCTGCTAAGCACATTTAGTTGACCTGGGCCAGTGGTCTCCAGCTCTCCTAGACAAGGCTGTCTCCCTCCTCCCCCCATGGCTCTCCTGTCTCTTCCATGTTCCAAGCAGAGCCTCAAATGGGAACAATGAAATGCTGAGGGCAAAAAAAACGCTTTTTGCCAACAGAGTCATGTAAAATGATCTTGAGACCAGGGGTCCAGGAGTTGATAGAAAATTCAACTGCAGGCCAAGAATAGGAATTTATTTCATTTTCAATTACCTCGTTTTTCCCTCCTCTCTCCCTGCAGTGCCTTAGGGTCATTAGCACCAACTGCCCAGCAATGCCTCTTCATCAGGATGTTGGAAACCAAGGGAAGGACCAGGGAAAGTTTTACAAGCAGGAAGAGGTTTTTGTTGTGTGTGTTTAATACCACTAAAACTTACTCCCCACCCTTCACAAACCCAAACCCATAAACATCCGATTCTCTACTTGGTTGAGGTCCAACTCTTCATGGTCCCATTTGGAGTTTTCTTGGCAAAGACATTGGAGTAGTTCACCATTTCCTTCTCCAGCTCACTTTACAGATGAGGAAACTGAGGCAAACAGGGTTAAGTGACTTGCCCAGGGTCAGACAGCTAGTGTCCAAGACCAGATTCGGACTCAAGATGAAGTCTTCCTCTAGGCCCCACACTCAATCCACTGCACCACCTAGCTGCCCCATAAACAATTAATTACCCAATGATCATCCTCATGGTGATAGTGTTCAGTCTTGTCTAACTCATGGACTAGGACACACCAATACGGTTCATGGCATTTTCTTGGTGAAGATATTAGAATGGTTTGCCATTTCCTTCTCCAGCAAATTAAGGCAAACAGAGGTTAAGTGACTACCCCAGAGTCACACTGCTAGTAAGTGTCTGAGGCCAGATTTGAACTCAGGTCTTGCCTACTCCAGGCCTAGCGCTTTATCACACTGACCCATCTTACTGCCCCTACTAGCCTGCTCTAAACAAGATATTTAAAGTATTTGGCAGGGTTCTGGTCACCAATATTTCAAAAGCCTTCTGATTTCATTGGTTTGGGTAACCCCTCTGTTTACGTAGATCATGATCCCTGAAGCACTTAGTAGACGGTCTTCATGAGCTGCTGTAACTGAAAAGAAAAACTGCCTAATACTGAGAGTCTATGGAATATCTAGTTTGACAGGTCCAGTAGGCAGCTGGAGATGAGAGGCTGGAGTTTGAGAGAAGTCTGGACCTGATAAGTAGATCTGACAGTCAGCACAGAGATGATAACTGAATCCATGGGAGTTGAGGAGATCCAAATGAAACAGTACTGAAACTAAAACTAAATTTGTCCTTCAGTAACAGGCAGTATATTTCCAGGCCTTACTCAAAACCTTCCAAGGTAGGAAGGAGCAGCCAGAGCTTGGATTGGCCTTTGAGAGCCAAGAACAGCCTGGAGGGCATGACGGGATGCTAGAAGAAGTCACCAAACCTTAAGAAAGCCAGGGATGGGCTGAAAAGGTCGAAATGTTCAAATGGGAGCACTCACTTATGTCATATTACATGATATTATATCCCACCCCATCTTCTCTAGAAGCCTGACTTCTCTATCCCTCTACCCTCTCCATGACTGCTTCCTAACTCCCTCTGAACATGTCCATGTCTCCCCTCCAAATCCTCACTTGTTTCATTTATTCCCACTAGCTATCATCCCATATCTTTTCTCCCTTTTGTGACTAAATTCCTTGAGAAGACTGTCTATGATCAATGCCTCCACTTCTCCATTTTCTTTTTTTTTTTTCACTTCTCCATTTTCTTAATTCTCTGGTTTCTGGCTTCAGTATTCAACAAGGATGACTCTGTCTAAAATTATCAAAGATCTCTTTTAATCACCAGATTGAATGGTTTTTTCCCAATCTTCATCTTTCTCGACCTTGACAGCCTCTGACACTGCGATCACCTTCTTTCCATAAATACTCTCTTTCTCCTGGGTTTTGTGACACTATTTATCTCCTGGTTCTCCTTGCCAGGTCAGATGGTTCCTTCTCATTCTCTTTTGTGGCACCTCCATTCAGGTCTCCCAAGGCTCTATCCTGGGCCTTCTTCCTTCTCAACACGATTTTGTTTGGTGATCTCATCAACTTCCATGGATTCAATGATCACCTATATCAGATCTACTTATCCTGCCCCAACCTCTCTCTTAAATTCCAATCTCACATCTACACCAGTCTACAGTACTCCAAACTCATCTACAAGCACCTACTAGACATCTCAAACTGGATATCCCATAGACATCTTAAGCCCAGTATGTCCCAAACTGAACTCATTATCTTTCCCTAAAGACCCTTCCCTCTTCCTAATTTACCTATTATTGCTGAGGGCACTGTTGGTTCTGGAGTCGGGATGACCCGAGTACAAATTCAGCCTCAGACACTTACTATGTGACCCTGGGCACATCACTTAAACTGTTTGCCTCAGTTTCCCTGTATCTAAAATAGGGATAATAATAGCACCTACCTCCAAGGGTTGTTGAGAGAATCAGATGAGATAATCGTTATCAAGTTCTCAGTACAGTGCCTCGAACACTGTAGGTGTTATGTGAGTGTGAGGTATTATTATAATCCTCTAGGCTACTCTGATTTGTATCCTACACATCATCCTAACCTCTTCCCTTTCTCTCTTCCCCCATACCCAATCTGCTGTCAAGTACAATTCATTCTACCTTGGTAACTCCTCATCTACACTCTTCTCTACTCTGACATTGCCACTATTCTGGGGCAAACTTTCATCCCCTTTTACAACCACTATTGCCATCGACTACTGGTTAGTCTCCCAGACTCAAGTCTCTCCCCATTCCAGTCTATCCTTCACTCATGTGGAAGATGTCAAATTGATGTTCCTAAAGTACTGGTCTGATCATATCACTCCCACCCCATTCCATAAATGTCAAGGACCTCCTATGACCTCCAGGATTAAATATAAAATCCTGTTTTGTATTCAAAGACCTAATCACCTGCCCACTTCCTACCCTTCCAGTCCAGCTACACCGTATTAACTCCCACATATTCAACATTGGAAGTGGCAAGGGTCTTGTGCTATTCTTCGAACAAGATACTTTTTCTGTCCTCTCACCCTTTTCACTGGCTGTCCCCTCGTGCCTGGAATCCTCTCCCTCCTCCCCTCTATCTCCTGGATCTCCCCTACTTCCTTCAAGTCCCAGCTAAAATCCTACCTTCTACAAGAAGCCTTTCCCAAAGCCCCTTAATGCTGGTGTCTTCCCTCTGTTGATTATTTCCAATTTATCTTGTCTACATCTTGTTTGTATGTAGCTGTTTTCGTGTTGTCTGCCACTTAGAATGTGAGCTCCTTGAGGGCAGGGACTGTCTTTTACCTTTCTTTGTATCCCCAGGGCTTGGCACAGTGCCTAGCACATGGGAAATGCTTAATAAATGTTGGCTGACTGACTGTTATATGAAGACAGAATCAAGGTTATCCTCTTTATGGTCTGATCAAAGGCAGGACTGAAGTCTAATAACAAGGGCATCAATATTAGAGTTACAGAATTGTTCATCAGAGAAAGAGACACTAAAACAAGGAGTTCCTCCTTAAAGTTTGGACAGAGGTAGGTTTGGGGGACAAATCAAAACTCAGATTCACATGTGTACAAGTAAACATATAGAAATCCCCAAGGGTCCAAATTCTAATTCTGCCACTTAACACCTCCTTGACCTTTGGCCTATCACCTTTCCCACTCTGAGCCTTTGTTGCCTCACCTATAAAATTAAGTAGTTAGACTATATGATCTGTGGCTCCTTCCTGCTATAAATTCTATGATCTATGATCCTAGAATAAAAATATATGAGTAACTCCAAAAATAGACTAGGTAAATTCACAGATGGTCTGTGATGGAAAATTAGAGTTTAGGGGAATGTTGTCAACTTCTTAAAAGTTGCTAGCAGGGAAATAGATGTGTTCTCTCCCCAGAAGCCCCTTCAGTGATCTCAGGAACAGTCCTAAAGAATAGATGGATGAACCAAGGGTCTAATCCCAAAAGGATCGTCCCTTCACATGTGCGTCCCAGGCTCCCTCCAATTCGGAAATGTCAAGGAGAGGGAATTCTATTAGCCCACTCACTCCAAGTGAAGGGACTTCTAAGTCTCCAGATCTAATTCTATAGCTTTATGAATAAACCTTTTAGGTTATATGCTGAAATTCAGAAGGGACATTCCAAGGTTATCTCACACTAGAGGTTTCCTCCCTGGTTAGAGGAAGTAGCTTCCTCAGTGGTAAGGCCTGGGCCATCCTTAGGTCTTTTCTAGCTCTCACAGCTGCTGAGCTATTTTCTCATGGTTAAAACCTCAAATGTCATTTTAAAAGCAACCTCCAATGACATCTGAGAACTCTAAGAGATTGTATGTGTGTGGGCACACACATGTGTGCAGAGAGACAGACGTGCATTTAGTATTGTCCATATGGCTGCATAAACAACAGTACATACTATATGACATGCATTTATGGACACATGCAAATTCCCAATATTTGTATTGGAAGAATGAAAACACAAGATCTGGAACTCCTACAATCCCCATCTCTACAACACTAATCCTCCTGATTCCATGTATTTATTCTTGGACCAAGGATAAATCGAGCTTCTCTCCCATTTAAGAGCATATCAGATTCCACATCTACTCCAAGGATTAAGTGATTAGAATAGGGCCTTGGCCATGGAGCAGGCTCTTAGCTCCTGGTCAGCTCATGTAGCAGGACTGAATAGACTCAATGGCAAGGAGATTGGTAAGGTCGACTTCACTCCTCCCAGGCCTCCCCTGGGCAGTGCAAAGGTCCTACCACAAGGAGGAAATGGAGCAACTTTGTGACTTCTCCAAAGCAGCCCAGTCTTGTCTAGACAAGTAATACCATCAGCTCATCATGAAAAGGCCTGGAGTGAAGAGTCCTCTCTGTCTTATCACAAGACCATAGCACTAAATACTTCTGGTTACATCACAACATCTTACAGACAGTTATGTTATACCTTAGTCGACATAGGCAAGCCACAAGCACAGATATTCGATTTTAGTGGGGTAAGGTCGACTCTCCATTGTCTGCGTTAGTGAAGCACAGTAGTCAAAATGAAGAGCATCTTTGGTTGGAAATCAAGAGATTTGGATTTTAGCTCTGACTCTACCACTAATTCACTGCATGACTTTGGATAGTCAGAACTGCTTTGAGCTTTGCTTTCTAATCTGTAAAATGAGATAATAATGTCTGTCTTATGGGAGAATCAATTAATAGATAGGAATGCCTTTAAATCTTAAGGTATATTTACATCAGCATTTCAAAATACCTGAGAAGCCTTTCTGATCTCTCTTAATTCTATGCCTCCCCATGTGGATTACCTCCAATATATCCTCTCTATACCTTGGCTATACATAGCTGTTTACATGTTGTCCTTCCCCTACCCCCACATTAGACTGTGAGCTCCTTGAGGGCAGGCACTGTCTCTTGCCTTTCTTTGTATCCCCAGATTTAGCATAGTGCCTGGTACACAGTAAGCATTAAATAAATGCTCACTGAATTGATTTGGAGAGTCTTCATGAGTTACTATACCAAAAAAAATAAAAAAAATAAAAAAAATCACCTGGTGAGGTTCTCTGAACTTTGTCAGTCTACTTCTTGGAGGACACACAGAGTCAAGTCACTGGGCCCATATTTGAAGTCTTTCCAGCTTGGAAGGTCCTGCCTGAGCTTGTGATCTTCTGGAACAGCCTTTGAGAATCCAGGGTCACTTCCATGCCCCATGATGAGACTTGAGAGGGACTTGAATGGAAGAAGTTCTTGTGTGTGCATGTGTGTCTGTGTCTGTGTGTGTTGTGAACATCCCTGACATATGAATGATGGTGGTATCTGCTTCCTCACATCATATCTTAACAACTTTAAAGTATAACAAACTGACCATCTACATACCCCTGTGGTTTGTATTTCTATAACTGCCTTAACTATTTCTCTCCCATTCCCAGAGATGCTGGTGGTCAAAGCATAAGACAGGAATCTTACAGAACAAAAAAAAATGTGTAAAATTTGGATTCAGTCAAAAGGCTTCACTTAAGGATTTAGAAGGCCATATGTGGCCTTAAGGCTGCAGGTTCCCCATCCCTGGGATAAGACCATTTTATAAAGCAGATCTGATTCAAGCTCTGTCAGGTGGTAAGATGAATTAAGTACGTCCAGTGACACATACTACAATCTAGAATAATCAGAAAGTGACACACCAGATTTTCTTCTCTGAGAAATGCTCAGCTTGACTCATTCCACTTCTGTCATGACCACTGCAAACTACCCAATCCTCCCACTGCCTGAATCATCCCTGAAATATACCATCCTAATATGAAGTAAGTCTCAAGGTTAAGGCATGACAATATTTAAATAAGAATGTTTTGTTAATAACTTAGATTATTTAAGCCCAGGTATCAACCTGTAACAGCCCAAGACAACAGCTTGGTCATTATGGTGACTATTTAGACTAGTAATTTCCATATTCTTTTTTTTTGGAGGGGGGAAAGCAGGGCAATTAGGGTTAAGTGACTTGTCCAAAGTCACATGGCTAGTAAGTGTTAAGAGTCTGAGGCTGGATTTGAACTCAGGTCCTCCTGACTCCAAGGCCGGTGCTCTATTCACTGTGCCACCTAGCTGCTCTGTAATTTCCATACTCTTAATCATGTTTTCCTGCTTCCTTCCTCCATATCTAGAACAGTGCTAGACAGACCTGTCAGCCCTAAGGAACCGTGTTTACCATTGAAAGCTAATGATGTCATTAAGAGTTAAGTGCTAGTTCCAGACCTTAAATGTGACTGACAGATTAACACTGTACCATAAGACAAACCTACTACAGAGATTAAAGTACAAGCCACTAAGAGGCAAAACTGTGAGAGGGCTGCAAGCCAAAAGACCAGGCATTCTGCTATGTGTTCTTCCTCACACACCACAATTCATTTCCCATCTCTGCACCTTTGCATAGGCTGTTCACCCTGAATGCCTTCCTTCTTCAGAGCCACCCCTTAGAAATCCCTAGCTATCAAGGTTGAGCTAAAGAGCCACATCCTAAAGTGGGCTTTCCTGATTCTAGCTATTAATATCCATCTCCTCCTACCCCCAAATTTTTTTGTTTTGCATTTACTGTGAAAATATTATTTACTTATCTCTACAGGGGTGTCTCAGAATATAAACCCCTTGAGGTTTTCTTTCTGCCTCTATATCCCCAGCACCTAGCACAGTATCTGACACAGAAATACTTAATAAATGCTTATTAAATTGAATCTATTTTTAAAAGGGGAGGGGTATGGGAAGGTGACTCATTGAGACAGACACTCAAAAGACAGGGAAGGAGGAAAACATAATCAAACACAGAGTATGGAACCCTGACCAAGGAACTCAAACCAACCTGAAGACTTCAGGGCATCAAAACAAGGTTAATAACTGCTCATATTTCTATGGCAATGGAGGAGTTTTCAACATGTGTTCCTCCCAACAGCCCTGTTAATCAGGATTGCTAGTTTTATTATCTTTGTTTCTTATGTCAGGAAAGTGAGTTTCTAGAAGGAAGGTCCATGGTCAGCCAGCTATCTGAGGCCAGATTGAACCCTAGGGCTCCTGAATCCAAGTCCAAATCTCTATCCACAAAAACCATCACATCCCCACACGTGAGCTGGTTCACCCTATGTTATCTCCAGGGAACTAGAGGGAAGCCAGGGAAGCCAGGCCTCTAGTACCTCACTGGGGCAACCCAGGAAGTGCTTCTCTCACACCTAAAAACAACAAGAATGTCATGGTATATTTGGGTACAGGACCTGAATTGCTCAAAATGAGTTTCCACCTGACTCACTTCTATTTTTCAAGACACTGTCTCACTAGACAAAGACTCAGACTGCCATTGCCTCTACTGTCTTATTCTAGAGTTTCCTTTGCCTTATTCTGCCACTGATAAAGAAAACCTTGATGTTCTAAATGTGCTGATAATCCTACTCCAGACTGGCCAAGATAGGAATGTGAACATTTCAATCAATCAGTATCCAGTTATACTCATCAAGAATAATCTGTTAGCTTATTGAAGACCTAATGCTTTGATAACAAAGGTAGAACCTCTGACTTAAAGCAAAACGATCAAATTTCAGTTATGACAGCATACAAAGAATTCTAAACGATCAGTTTGATGACTGTTGTTACATTCTAGCCACAAAGACTGATATGTCTAAACCAGGATAGCATTAAAAAAAATCCCTATTATCTCCAAGTGAATTATCAAAAATTGATTACATACAAAAATCACGGAATTCTAAAAATTTAGAGGTAGAAAGGAAATTAGATACTATCTTTGTAAACAAGTCCAAAAGAAGTTTATTAGCTCTAATAATCAGTTTTTTCTTCATCCATGTGATACCATCACATGCAGTTGCAAAAACTCCAAAGGGTTGTGCCAAAGGCAAAGAAAGAGGGTTTAGAAATGTCAAATCTATAGATGATGGGAAAATGATACACCTGCCTGGAGAGGTAGCATGAATAGAAAATAGAGAGCCAGCCTCCAAGTCAGAATGACCAGGACTGAAGTCCCATCTCTGCCATACTTACTGACAGTGTGACCCAGAGCAAGTCTTTTTTTTTTCTTTTTGGAGGGCAGTTAGGGCTAAGTGACTTGCCCAAGGTCACACGGCTAGTAAATGTTAAGTGTCTGAGGCCGTATTTGAACTCAGGTCCTCGTGACCCCCAGAGCAAGTCATTTTTAAAAGTTTCCTGGGGTCCTACAAGATTAAGACAAAAAGGTGCAAAGCAATTGTTGATTTGATTGGTAGAAAGTGTCCTCACCAAAGGAATTATGGAATTACAGATCCAAACCCATCCAGCCCAAAGTCCTAAACACAAAAATCAAACATCTTTAAACACTCATTTCAACATCACCTCCTCTTAAAGCTTTTTCCATCAGAATATGAATTCACTCAACTTCTTCCTCCCCCAAACCTCTTGAGCACCCCACCCCCACCACCTCCAGCCTCTGACAAAACTACAAATAAGTAATGGTCAAAGACAGGCAAACCAAAAAAGAGCCTTAGCTAATGAAAGTTGAATAACAAATAAATTGACTTATAAATGAAAATTAAAGCAATGTTGTTTGTTTGTTTTGGGGGTGGCGGTAGTATGTCTCAAGTCACCATTCCTTTCTAACAGTTTCTGTATCTGCAGAAACTCAAGCAACTTAGCAACCAGAGGCCAAAATAAACTAGTCCTGTTCCCAGTCATTTCTTTTTCAGAACGCTAAACATCGTTCCTAATTGGGACCCACAGCTCTGGATGCTAATCTGTGAGCCACTCTCCCCAACCCACATACTACCCCAAAATTCTCCATGTTATTCACACATCCTTCAAGACTTGGTTCTGTTTGACACTTATCAGGCCTTTCAGCAACTAATGGCAAACAAACTTCATTTGAGCAAGGAGCAGATTCTGCGAGACTTTATCACGAAAAATCATCCTATTCTCTCAGCCAAGGGGATGCAGGGCAAGGAAGAACTCAGTTTAAGTCCTAGCCCCATTTCTGGATTCTAAAACCCAGATATCCTCTGGTCTACAAAACACTTGGAAGAGACTGCAGAAGTTGTTTGTTTCTTCCTGAGGAGAATCCAGCCCAAGTCTCCTGGCCTGCTTACCCAGTCATCTTCCTAACATACATTCCTTCCTGATTCATGCCTAAGTCTTATTTCGCTTTTTTGGTTTTTTCTCCTTTGCCTGTCTGTTTAATGGTTTTCTGCAACATCACAGATTGCATTTTGGGGACTTGAGCCCCAGTGTGCTGTGATGTTGTCATAAACAACCAGGACCAAATGCCTAACCATAATATTAGATGATGCCATTTCCCACCAATCAGGTCTTGCAGGCAGGGAGACCACTCACCAATGAGGGACAAGGCACTGGAAGGGAGAGAGACCTGGTCATCTGGAACTAAAAATAAGACCGCCTCACAATTGGCCCAGGCTACTTTGCAACAGGAGTTGGGACAGGGACAGACACACACACACACACACACACACACACACACACACACACACACACACACACACACACCCCATAGACACAAAAGTAAAAGCAGCACACAGGCAAAAACTTTCACATATGCAAAGAAGCCCATTTTTGGTGCCTTGCTGTTCTGCCCCTCTGGCAAGAACATCATTTCTTGCCATTTACTGACTTGATGAAAAAATAAAATAAAACACCTGAACTAGAAATGAACTCTTTCCCCCCTCTCTTTGAGACAACTACCCCACCCCATCCCCATTTTTAAAAGTTTGTGTAAAAGGATTATCGCAAGGGGTCCAGAACTGGAGGTGGGAAAGAAACCAATCCCCCACTGGAGCTTATTATGGTTGTCAGGGTCTTCAGGGCCACTCACCTGACCAGCTGTGTCGTAGAGTCCCAAGAGATACTGCTTCCCACCCACGGTCACGCTGACTGCAAAGGGATAAACGGGGAGGAGGGGGGGAGTTGGGAAAGGGGAAAAGAAAAGGAGGAAGAAATACAAAATGACCCAAGTTGTATCCTTTTCCTTTTCCCAGTAAGGCTCTCCCAACCTGACGGGATCTGTTGGGAAGGGAGAACTATTCAGAAGCTACTGCCCTATCCCCCACCCCAAGCATCTGAAAAGTGGGGGGAAACTGAGGCATGTCCCCAACTGCCCAGCAATGACAGCACGTTCGTTCCCTCCCACCCCCCCCAACAAGTTCCACTTCCTTGACCCCTTCTCTTCCATCTGAGGCCAAAGGAACTGGGGTGCCTGGCACCAACTCGAAGGTCAAGCTTGTTGGACTAGTTGGGTAAAGACTTGGGAGCAGTGAGAAAGGATGTCGACCCGAGTTTGGGGAAGATGGGAACTCGGGCTAAGACGAAAGGTTTCTGGGGTGCCTGGGAGCCTTGAGGATGGGAAGGACTCCCGGGAAAGGACGCAGGTGCCAAGAAAGGAGTTGAGAGTTGGACGCGGGAGTAGGGCGGGGGTGCAGAACACAAGGGGAGATGGAGAGGGGCTGGCCAGCCTGGGAGGGGAGCTTCCAAAGTTATGCCAAAGTTGTTTCTGCCCAAGAGAGTGGGCTAGGGGTGGCGGCCCCTTAGTCAGCAGTTCAGGCTATCGGGCCACCAGGCTCTCACCTGCATAGTGGTCAAAGACAGTGGGGACGTACTCCTCAGGGAAGGCGTCGTTGGCGTAGCTCATGAGCAGGCACGTCTTGCCCACCGCCCCGTCGCCGACCACCACGCACTTCAGCATCAGCGCGCCGGGCCCGTGAGCCATGCTGCGCCCGGCCGGCCTCCGGGCATGGTCCCCCCGGAGCCCCCGCCCCGGCCCCCGGCTCAGCCCCAGCCCGCCTGGGGGCTCAGCCGCCGCCTCCTCGGCTCAGCACAGCAGGGGGAGCACCCCCGCCCCATGCAGCGGCTTCCCCCCCAGGGAGGGGGCGGCGGGCCCGGGGCGCTGCTGCTGCCGCTGCCGCTGCTGCTGCCGCCGCCGCCGCCGCCGCCGCCGCTCCGGGCTCCACCCCCCTTCCTCTTTCTCAGGCGCCGCCGCTGCCGCTGCGCCCCCTGCCCCTCTAGCTCAGCGCCCTCAACCTCTCCCGAGGATACAAGGTATCATAAGACTGTAAGATCCCCGGGGCAAACAGCAACTTTGGGGAGGGGAGGGGACGGAGGAGGAGGAGGCCGCTCTCCCCGCCCCCCAACCCCCTGCCCCCACCCCTCTGGGCTAGACCGAGGGAGGGAGGGGGAGTGGTGGGCGGTATAGAGAGGGAGAGGCCCTCCCAATAAGTGCGCTATCACTTTACTTTGGGGCCCTCCTCTCCCTCTTCTCTCTGCCGCCGCCGCCGCCTCTCTCTTTCTCTCCTCCCCACTCTCTTTCTCTTTTCCTCCCTCCGTCCCTCGCCCCCTCCCGAACCGGAGCTCCAGTCCTGCAAGCTCACCCTAGCTTGGCTCCCAGAAAGGGGTGGAGGGAGGGGGGGTGAGGAGAAGAGGAGGAGGAGCCGAGAGCGAGGGAGGGGTGGGAGAAGTGGAGGAAGGGAGGATGGGGGGGGGGGGCGGAATAGCTGAAGAGCAGCCGAGGGCTCCTCGTGAAAGAGCCCGCTGCTCCTAGAAGCGTCCAAGGGTGTATCACGCCTCCGATGGAAGTCTTTTAGCAAGCAGGACGACAGGATAATAATTTGGGGGCGCGGGAGATGGAAAGGGGAACCTAATCATTTTTTTAAATCCACTTAGACGGTGGAAAATGTTTTATAAGTCCTAGAACACACTAGCAGAATTGAAAGCAGGAAGAAAAAGAGGTTAGGCCAGGAGTTTAAAAGCCTGAGCTGAAAGCCAAGGACTCGTGGTTCTACGGTTCCGCCCCTCCCCCCTCCCCGGCGCCCCCTCCACACGCACATACTTTCACTGCACCAGTAGGGATCTTTTATAACGTAATAGGTGACCAAGGGGAGTTAAGAAGCCTTCGTTTAACAACAAAAACAAAAGCTATAAAGACAAATAGGAGACCAAGACTCTCACTTGGTCTTAAATGCCCCAAGTTAATATATGCCTGAAGGCAGGGGGATGGATGGAAACCTGTCACGGTCCCCTTCTGGCCTCAAGGGTCTAGGAAAGGTAACCTTTCTTGTAGCAAATTTTACATGATGTCACTTCCCTCTTCAATAACGCACTGGACTTTAATTGAGTGTACATTCGCTGAACCTCTGTTTCCTGTCCATGGTGTGTGTGGGGGGGGGGGGTGGTTGATAGCTTGGGTCTTGCTGGCTAGTCATTTCCTCTTTTCTCAAACATCTTTAGAGAGAAACAGATAATGAGTGTTGTTATTAGCACTGGGCACTAAGGAAGGTTACCATGCCCATCCGTTGCATGGTCCCAGGGTGCTGAAATGAGTTCAGCTTTAATCTGTTCATTTATTTACTCACTCATGTGTCATGGCCATGCCTTTGCCTAGGTTCTGAAGAGTTTTTCAGGTGTGACGTCTGCTGGGACCATCTGTACAATCCATGAATAGACTTTTGGACAGTGAGGGTGATTGAACCCTGGATGGAAGAGGCTGGAGGAAGGGATAAAATCTCAGCTCAATTATTCATTGGCTCATTTAACAAATATTTGTAGAGTTCTACTAGATATAAATCACAATTCTAGATACTGAAGGGCAGCTAGGTGGTGCAGTGGGTAGAGTGCTGGACGTGGAGTCAGGAAGACATATCTTCCTGAGTTTTGAATGTGAACTCAGATTTTACTACATTTACAATGTGTGATTCTGGGCAAGTCACTTAACCCAGTTTACCTCAGTTTCCTCACCTATAAAATGAGCTGGAGAAGGAAATGGTTTTCTTTATCAAGAAAACCCCAAAATGGAGTCACAAAGAATTGGACACAGCTGGACAATAAGTATTGGGAAGAAGAGGAAAGTTAGGTGACATAAGGGTTTGAGTAGAACACATGGACCTCAAGGCAATAGATTTAGACCTGAAAGAAACCTTAGAGATAACATAATCTAACTGCCTCTTTTTACAGATTTGGAAATTTAGGATGAGGAAGGGCACTTAGCTTGCCTAAGGTCACACAGTTGGCAATCATTGGAGATAGAATTTGAAACTTGACTCTGCCAGGTTCCAAATCCCAAAACACACATAAAAAGTGAATGATACTAGTCAAATAACAACATAAAATGACTCCAGAAGAAGTGTCACAAAGAAACACACCATTAAGTGCCAAATGAACAGTCTAGACAGTAAGCATGAACTCAGTGAGGAGAGTTCATTCTGATTTGCACAGGTCAGGCCAGGTTTCATTGGGCCTGAACAGGGCTTAGTAGGAAGGCAGGATTGGAATAGAGATCTGGTTGAGGATCATCAGAAAATAGTTTGTAGGCTTGCCTGGCTACAATGTTATCATTCTTATTTACTGAGTGCCTTTATCTTGAAAGACGGGGTTGGTGATTTAGACACAGCCCCTGAATCATTGAACTTAGAGTCTAATTAGGAGATAGAATGAGGCATACAAAAGGGACACTATATAGTTGAAATATACAAGGCAACATAGAAATTCATTGTCCATAGCAAGGCAACAGGCAATTGCCCTGAGAAGGGGGTAATGTACTGGTCAGATTGGATGTGAATAAATCCAAGAAGATATAATTAATCCAGGTAGGTTCCCTGGGGAGGTTGGATCTGAGGTGGATATTCAGGGTTGGAATACAGGCACAAAATAGAGGAAAGCAAACAGTGGAGAGGAGAGTGTGGAGGAGAGATAAGAGAGAGGAAAGGCCATCAAGAGGGGCTGAGAAGAAATAAGTTCTGAGAAAAGGGAGCAGACAAGCTCCTTAAAACAGAGAAAGTGGCTAAAGGAGCTACCAGAGATAAGGGGAGATCTTTAGAAAGAACAGAAAAGACTTGCAACTGTTGCCACAAATGCTAGTGATAGAGACCTGACTAAGAGCCAGGGATGGATGAGATGGCTTCTTGAGGTTTCTCTAAGGGGTCTGTGATCCTATTTCCCAAGCTTATTTTTATTTTTATTTTTTTGCCAAAGAAGAGATATATCCCCTAAATGACACTCCCCCATTAAAACAAGGGGTTGGGGAGAGGTACTGAGGTCTGTAGTTCCTTGTTCTCTGAGAAAGAGCAGCCTTGGAATTCTGTAATAAAAAATGAACCCCGGAAAGGTTCTGGTAATGTCAGAGAATTCAAGCAGGGAATTAATGTCAGATGAATGATGCAGCTGATGATTTCACTGGTAAAGATGACCTCATTGCTTTGACTCATGGGAATAAATGCCTGGATTCATTGTCAGGAATACGTAGGGCTTGGGGATCCACCTTACACAGTGAGGGGTTAATCTCTTGGTACCTAGAACCCCAGGGCCTACAAAGTTAGGTCCCCTTTGCCTCTGGGAACCATTCAAATGTGGTAGCATACACAGAACTAACTACCACAGCAGCTTGATCTGTCAGTCTCTGGCTCCAAACTGTCCTACGGAGAACTGAGTTCTCCAGTATGAGGAATAAGAAATAACATTGTTTCTGTGAGAGGTAACTTTGTTTCTGAGGACCCAGCAGGACTTTTGCCAGTCTACCACTGCCCATCCCCCACCCCTGCAAGTACTTCACTTCAGTAACAAATGAGATAAGATAAAAATGATCTCTTAATTACCAGAATAACTGGGATGGTTTCTTCCCACTCCCCAAGTCTTCATCCTTCTCTACCTACCTAGTGATCAGCCTCTCCTGGATACTCTCTCCTCTCTGGGTTTTCTTGACACTACTCTCTCTTTCTCCTCTTCGGTCCTTCTCTGGTTCACAGTCTGTTCATAATCCATATTAGACCCCACCTCTACCCCCAAGTATGGATGGTCCCCTAAGCACCGTCATAAATCCCCTACTCCTTACTTGATACTTTCTTGATATCCTCGTTTGTTTCCTTGGGTTTAATGAACATCTCCATGCAGGTGACATAGAGAGAGAGAGAGAGAGAGAGAGAGAGAGAGAGAGAGAGAGAGAAAGGGAGAGAGAGAGAGAGGTATGTTTATACACAGACATATATAAACATGTATGTATACATACATAACAGCTAATAATAATAATAGCTAACTAACATATGGTGCTTACTGTGTCCTAGGCACTGTGCTAAGTGCTTTATAATTATTATAATCATAATAATTATAATTATTATCTCATTTGATTCTCACAACAACCGTGGGAGGCAACTACTATTATTATCCCCGTTTTATAGATGAGAAAACTGAGACAAACAGGTTAAATGACTTGCCCAGGGTCACATAGCATACATCACACCTAAGGCTGCACTGAGATTTCTGGGACACCTTGTATATGTATGCAAGGCAAATGGGGTTAAGGTGACTTGCCCAAGGTCACACAGCTAGTACAAGTGTGTCAAGTATCTAAGGTCAAATTTGAACTAAGGTCCTCCTGACTCCAGGGCTGGTACTCTATTCACTGCGCCACCTAGCTTCCCCTATCCTTGACTCTTTATGCCCTCCCAACTCACTTATCCCATCAGTTGTCAAATCTTGCCATTTTTACCCCTACAGCAGTTCTCCCTTCTTGAACCTTTCTTTCTATTTACTCAGCTACCACCTTGGTTCAGGCACTCATCAACTCTCATCTAAATTCTTGTAACAGCCCCCAGTTGGTCTCCCTGCATCAGGCATCTTCCCACTCCAGTCCATCCTACACACTACTGGGGCAGGGTTGGGGGAGGGAAGAGAAAGAAATAATCATTTATGTAGCACCTACTATACGCTAGACATAGTACTAAGTGCTTTGCAGATATTATCTCACTTAATGCTCACAACAGTCTTGGGGATAGGTGAAATTATTATCCTTATTTTACAGAGGAGGAAACGGAGACAGGCAGAGGTTAAGGGACTTGCCCAGGATCACACAGCTAAGTGTCTGATGCTGTTTTTTTAAACTCAGATCTTCCTGGCTATAGACCCTGTACTCTACCTACTTTGAAACCAAACTATCAAAGTAATTTTCCATACAGGCAGATTTGACCCTTACTCAATAAACTTCTATGGCTTCTTTGTTGCCTCTTGAATCAAATATAAATTCCTAGAGGCAGCTAGATAGTACAGTGAATAAAGTGCTGGGCCTAGACAGGATAGACCTGACTTCAAATCCAGCTTCAAACATTTATTAACTGTGTGACCCTGGGCAAGTCACTTTACTTCTGCCTGCCTCAGTTTCCTTCTGTAAAATAGGGATCATAATAATAATCCCTGCCTCCCAGGGTTGTTGTGAAGATTAAATGATACAATATTTGTAAAGTAGTTAGCACAGTGCCTGGCACATACTAAGTATTTAATAAATGCTTGTTTCCTTCCTCTGACTAGTTTTTAAAGCCCTTCCAAACTGACTTCAATCTATTTTTCCAGGTTATTGTATACTACTCTCCTATGGACAGCCAGGTGGTAAAGAGGATAAAGTGTTAGGCCTGGACCCAGGAAGACTTATCTTCCTAAGTTCAAATCTGTCCTCAGACTCTTACCAGCTGTGTGACCTTAGGCAAGTCACTTAACCCTGTTTGCCTCAGTTTCCTCATCTGTAAAATGAGCTGGAGAAGGAAATGGTGAACTGTTCCCATGTCTTTGCCAAGAAAATTCCAAATTGGGTTGATACCACTGAAAATAATTCAACAGCAACAACAACCTACATTCTTCCATCCAGCCAAATTGACCTTCTCACTCTTTTTCATAGTAGTATTCAATGTCCTATCTGTGACTCTTTGCTGATTGTCCCCCATGCCTTGAGGGTTCTTATAGGACCACTGATTCAGAGCTTGAAAGAAACTTAGAGGGCACTGAGTCTTCATTTCACAGATGAAGAAACTGACACACAGAAGGTTCAAATGAATCATTCAGAATCACTAGCTAATAAACAGCAAATATCGGAGACTGGCTTGAACTCGGGTTGTCCTTCAAGATGCAGCTCGAGCAGTCCCTTCTACACAAAGTCTTGCCTGGTCCTCTCAACTGCTATGCAGTTCCTACTTTGCATTTATTCTCTTTACATTTATTCTGTATGTATTTAACCCTGTCCTTGTTGTCTCCCTCTTTATAACATAATCTTCTTTCAAGTAGGGTTTATTTCATTCATCTGGTTTGCATCCTGAGGGCCTAGCACTTACTAACTGTTCAGCGTGTACTTGTTGATCTTTTTTCCTCTCTTATTCTCTTTCTCCCTCCTTAACTCTTTTTTCTTCCCACTCATCCTACTTTTCCTCTTTTCTCTCCAGCATCCTTCTGCTTCCTCCTTCTTCTGCTGTCTGCTTCTCCCTGCTTCCTTCCTTTATCTTCGTTTCTCCCTTCCTTTTCTTTCCGTCTTCCTTCTCTCCCTCTCCTTTTGTTTATGATACTCAAATCCTTCCTTCTCATTTGTCCTTTTCCCCTCTTTCCCCTACTTCCCGCTCTTATTTCTCTCTCATACTGCCCTCCTCCACACACACACACACACTTTGATTTTTAAGCACCCCAATGCCTGGTAGAATAATAAAAAGTTTCTGAGGTTTTCCCCTTTTTATTTAAAAGAAACTCTGCTCCCCCACAAAGTTACAGAGCTAGAGAACTATCCCATTCTGAGAAACAAGGTTGTTGTCTTCCTGATGTCCCAGGCCCTGTCCTCTCTAATTACTAACATCCCAAGCTACCTTGGAAAGGATAGATTTCAGTAGAGAAATAAATAGCACAGACACTAGGATTGATATGATTAAAGGGGAAGGGGGCAGTGTGCAGAGGGAGGGACTCCAGGCCATAAGCCAAACTGAGTTGTTCCCAGACTCATTCAGTAAATAATGTCTTGCTCTATTGACCATCGGATGGGCCAACCCTTCCAATGGGCAAGATTTGATTCTTCCCTTTGTACAGCATGAGAGAGAAATGATTCCTACTCATGAGGAAAGACCAATTTGATGGAGTCTACATTACCTATGTCTTGAAGGGGCTTGTGATTAATATAGTTGGTAAAATAAGGCTTTAACAAAGTAAAATAATAAAAAAAAAACTGTAAGCTCCTTGAGGGCAGGCAAGGACATGAGCTTAGGACATGAGGACTCAAGGACATGAGTGTTCACCTTTGTAGCCTCAGTGCCTAGAATAGTGCCTTGTGCGTTGGTAGACACAATATATGCTTGCTCAATTGAATTGAATTTGTAGCAGTGACAGCAGTATGAGACAGAGTATAAATCAATCCAACCCACCACACTATCTGTAGCACAGAGTCACATTCTAACAACTCATTTCATTGTAGGTGCTTTGAAATCCACTTCCCCATTTCCTTTTATGCCTTTCTATTTTTAAAGCCAAACCACATTCAGACAACTAAGTTTAGTATTTATCTTTATTTTTAATATTATATAATATTTTATTTTTTTCCCAATTACAAGTTAAAACAATCTTTTAAAATATATTTTTTTAAAGTTTTGAGTTCCAAATTCTATCCCTCCCTCCCCTCTCCTCCCCAACCCTGAGATGATAAGTAATCCAATATAGTTTGGTATATATCTTTAAATGTCTACTTGGATATTTGTGATAAAATGATGCCAGGCAACTCCCAAACCCGACTCCTTAGGTTTCTGCCAAGTCAAGCCAACAAGTACCAGGCACTGTGCTAGGCACAGGGGATACAAAGAAAGGCAAAACCAGTCCCTGTCCATGAGGGGCTCACTCATTAGAGGGGAAGACAACATGCCAACAACTAGGACAAATGTGACATGTAGAGGCTAAGTTGGAGATAACAAAAAACGAAGACTCTAGAACTAACAGGAAGTAGGAAAGGGTCTTTATAGAGTGTGGGCTTTCAGCTGAGGCATGAAGAAAGCCAGGGAAGTTAGGAGATGGAGATAAGGAAGGAGAGAATTACAGCCATGAAGGATGACCAGTGAAAATGTCAAGAGTTGGGAGAGGAAGTATGGGGAGAGGAACAGGAAAGAGGTCAGTGTCACAAGATTGTGAAGGTGAGGAGGGCATAAGAAGACTGGAAGACTGTCTCTCTTTCTTCCCCTCCCTCCCTTTCTCTTTCCTGATCTCTCTCTCTTTCCCTCCTCCCCCAGGTAATGAGTAAGGTATAAGTAGGAAAGTTATGAAGGGTTTGAAGAACCAAAGAAAAAGATTTTATATTTAAAAAAATCTTTGATCCTTGAGGGTAATAGGAAACCACTAGTGTTTATTGAAAGGGGGTGGGGTGGTACGGTCAGACCTGCACCTTAGGAAGATCAAAGTGATTGTTGAATGGAGGATGAGTTGGAGTAGGGAGAGACTTGAGTTTGGGAGGCCAACAAGCAGACTTTGGCAATAGTCCAGGAATGACATGCTGAGGGCTTGTACTAAGGTGGTGGCGGGGTCAAGGGGAGAGAAGGAAGAGTAGAAGAGAGATCCTGCAATGGTAAAATGAATAGGCCTTGGCAACAGATTGGACATAGAGGGGGGAGGGGGAGAGATAGTGAGGATGATGTCCAAGCCAATGATACTGCTGCTAGTGTCTCTCCTCCAAAAGCTATGCTTGTTCTGTTCTTTGCTTTCTGTTCTGTATAACTATTATCCAGCACAACACATGCTTGGCCTGCTCTTAGGGTGAAAAAATCTATTTTATTACAGTGTGTACGGACCTCAGGGTACACAATCTCATTACTTGATTTCATTTGATTTGTTTTAACACAATAAGGAAGCTTTGACATTTACTTTCAAATCCCCCTCCCAGTTCCCAACCTTAATTTTGCCCCTCAGTCCAAGTTAGAACTCTCTTCCCTCTTTCCCTCTTCCTTTCCCTTCCCCTCCCTCTCTCTCTCTCTCTCTCTCTCTCTCTCTCTCTCTCTCTCGTTCTCTCTCATTCCCTTGCTCCTCTCATTCTCTCTTCCCTCTATCTCCCTTTTCTTCTTCTTCTCTCTCCTTCCCTCTTTCCCTCTCTCATTCTCTTCTCCTATCTCCTCCTCCTCCTCCTTCTCTTCTTCTTCTTCTTCTTCTTCTTCTTCTTCTTCTTCTTCTTCTTCTTCTTCTTCTTCTTCTTCTTCTTCTCTCTCTCTCTCTCTCCTCTCTCTCTCTCTCTCTCTCTCTCTCTCTCTCTCTCTCTCTCCCTCTCCCTCTCCCTCTCTGTCCCTCTCCCTCTCTGTCCCTCTCCCTCCCCCCCCCCCAGTAATGAAAGAGCAAATTCCTTTCCATCTGGTTTCCCCAGGATTTCAGGGATGAGTTCAGGCTGGAATGAACTCTATGTAATACTCTAATACTCTGCTGGTCCTAATAAGGAAAATCTCCCTGAGCCAGGTTCTCTCTTTTTTTTTTCCTATGCATTTTCTGTGCAATATTTCTTGTACTTGCCCCTACACTCCCATTCCTATTTGTCATTCCCATGTTCTAGGCCATCATCTCTAGTAGCCCAGGCTTCATCTCTTCTCCCCTTTAATCCACCCTCCACATCACTGCTAGGCTTATTATCTTATAACACTGCTTTGATCATGTTACTCCCCTCCTCAGAAATCCTCAGTGGTTTCCTATTATCTATAGACATTACATCCCCAACCCCACCCAATGCCCTCCACAGTCTGGCCCCAACCTGCCTCTCAAGGCTTACCTCTTTCTATTTTCTCCGTACAGACCCTCTGCCCCAGCCAAACTAGTCTGCTTTCTGGGACTCCAGGCTGAGTTTCTCATTCTCCCACTTTCACATGTTTGCTTGTAACATTCATCCTCCCCACACATACCCCTAGAATACTCTCTTCTCTCCTATATCCTTATTGAAATCAAACATCAGCTCCTCTCTGATCTTTGCTGTGAAACCTTCCAACCTCACACCACCGCTGTGATGAGACAGCCTTAGTCTTCACTGGACTCCCTTAGTGCTAGGCCCATGCTACCCTATGGCTTTAGCTGTCTTTTCATAAGTCACTGTCTAGTTTTCCTGTTAGACTGGGACATCTTTAAGGATATGCACTGAGCCTTAAAGTGGCAGCCCTTCATTTTTATATAGCATTTTAAGGTTTGTGGATTGCCTCATATACTTGGTCTCATATGATCCTTACAAGGACCTTCTGAAGTAGGTGCTGACTTATTCCACACACACACACACACACACACACACACACACACACACACACACACACACACACCCTATCCAGTTAGTAATATATAATTGACAGTTTGGTGATATGCTATTGCAGCTCAGGAAAGAGATTAAGCTTGGCTATATAGATTGAGGGATCATCTGCATAGAGATAATTAAACTCGTGGGAGTTGGGATCATCAAGTGAAAAAGCAGAGAGAAAAGAGAAAATGGGCCCAGGATGGAGTCCTGGAGGGCACCCATGGTTAGTGGACTTGAAATATAAGAAGACTTAGCAAGTGGAAGCGTCCGATCAGCAGGACAGTGTCTAGTACAAAACTGTCACTTGTCATTTGATTACAGTTTGGACAAATTAACCTCGGCAAACTTTCTGTATTTTTAAAGTCTTTTCTAGGCAGCTAGATAGCTCAGTGTATAGAGAGCTGGGTCTGGAGTCAGGGAGACCTGAATTCAAATCCAACCTCTGATGCCAACTAGCTGTGAGACCCTGGGCAAGTCACTTAACCCTGTTTGCCTCAGTTTCTTCCTCTGTGAAATGAACTGAAGAAGGAAATGGTAAACTACTGCAGTATCTTTGGAAAAAAATTAAAAAAAAACCCCAAACCTCCCAGAACAACCCAAATGGAATCATAAAGAGTCAGACGTAACTGTACTGACCAAACTAAGTGACTGGCTTCAGATCCTGTCATGGAGTGTTTCTGGCTTCCCTGTAATTCCAGTCCATTCATCTCCTATACTTTTCTGATCATTCAGTTTCTTGAAACAGCTTTGAATTTCACTTCATTCCACCTCTCATAGCATATGTATCCTGGCCTTCACTCTTAACATTAGCCTATCTAAGCCCTGAAGCTCCATGTTATAACTTGGTCGTGAGTGAAACAAGTAGGAATATAGCCTACATACAAATAAACAGAGAAAGTTGGAGAGTGCTACAATATCTTCTCCTCTCAACTTCTTTCATTGAAAATATCAAATTCAGTAGAAAATGTTACTCTCCTTTCCAGGTTTCATATATGTGGAACCTGGAGAAGGAGACCATTGCTACTCTCCCCTCTGCCCATTTCCAGGTTAGCATGAACCTTTTGTGTGCTCTTGGCTCTGGGCAGCCACCCTCCCCTCCCCTCCTCCCCTCCAGGGAGCCAAGATTCAAGCCAGCTAATTGCCTCAAAAGAATGTATCTTCCCTTTTGGTGAGGGACCTGGAGGCCCACACTCAGACATCACTGACCTCAGGCTCGCCTAAAAATACCCAGGATGAGCTTTGATGAAAGGCTGTTGCTCCTCTGCTATTGGAACAATGCCAGGAGAGCTAGTCCCATTCTGCCCAGCAAACTTTTCCTCCTCCTCACGATCATTACACCATGTGTTCTGTGTTCCCATGAATTTAACAAGTCTTAACTGAGCTCCTGCGATGGGCAAGGTAGAGGTGCCGGGTGTACAAAATCTGCCCTCAAGATGCTTACAGTTTAACAGAGGAGGCTGGAGGGAGGATGTGCATATGGGTGTAATACAAGTTAGAATGAGGAAACTGTATGGGAAGGCTCAGAGGCAGGGGGCTTGCTAACCATTTTGTTCTGCTTGCTCTTAAAGAATTCTAATCATCTCTCCTAACCCAAATGTTAGTTCTGACATCTCTTCTACTTCCAAGTCCTCAAATTAGTAAATCAGAAACTCTTTACTGAATTCCTACAAGCAGTTAGGTGGCACAGGGGTTAGAGCCCTGGCCCTGGAGTCAGGAAGACATGAGCACAAATCCAGTTTTTGATACTTACTAGCAGTGTGACCTTGGGCAAGTCACTTCACCCTGTTAGCCTCAGTCTCCTCATCTATGAAATGGGGACACACTAGAGAAGGAATTGCAAACTACTCCAGTACCTTTGCCAATAGCGTCATGACTGAACAACGATCAGCCCCCATTTTAGGATTCAGTCACTCTGTCAATGAACACTTATTAAGCTCTTAGTATGTGCTAGGTCTGTGCTAAGCAGAGAGGATACAAAGAAAGGCAATGGGCTCTACCCTCAAGGAGCCCACAGTCTAAAGAGGGAGGTGGATCAAAGTGAAGCAGTGAGCTTCAGTCCTTCTGGATCAACATCAAGGTCATCTCATCTCCATCTTTCCTCTGAGCACTGCCTACCCCCATCCTGCCTACAGACTCACAATCTGATCTGAGTTGATGAGATTGCTATACACAGAGATCTTAGAGCACACACCCCAGGAGGTGCCTCAATTTTTGTCTGAAAGGCAAAAGACACACAACAACAACACCAGGTGGGCTGAGAAAGGGGAGGTGTAGAGAGCTGGGAAGAATTGACATTTCCAGACTGCAGATATAAGCAGGAACCCTGAGCTTTAGTCTTGCATCAACAGTCTCAAGAAGACCTGATTTCAAATTCAGCTTCACTTACTAGCCTTGAGACCCTAGACAAGTCATTTAACTTCTGTGTTTTTCACTTGATTCAGTTGTAAAATGGGAATAATAATGTCATTTACCTTTCGGGGCTGTTGTTAGGATCAAATGAGATAATATTTATAAAGTGCTTATTACACTTAGGCACTATGTACCTAGCACACCATGGGTACTTAATAAATGCTTTCCCCTTCCCCTACCTCATGAACTTTTCAAATCAATCGCCCTATAGGCATTTTAGACTTGATATGTCCAAAACAAAACCCATTAGGTTCTTCTCTCTTGCTTACCTTACATTTGTGGGAAGCTGGGTAGATAGAGCACTGGACCTGGAGTTGGGAAGATGTGAGTTCAAATCTAACCTGACACTTATTAGCTTTGTGACTTGGGTGAGTCATGTAATTGGTTTTTGCCTCAGTTTCCTCATCTGAAAAATGGGAATAATAAGAGCACCTACCTTCCCAGGATTATTTCAAGCTTTGAATGACATATTTGTAAAATGGTTTGCAAGACTTAAAGCACTATATAAATGCTAGCTGTTATCACTGAGTCAATCAAGTGGTATTTTGTTCTGCCAAATCAATGCTTTTCTGTAACCAACAAACAATAAGCACAATGGTATCTTATGTTCTCTACATCTTTCAGTCAATTGTGAGATGGTAAAGATGTGGTCCATTGTTGAATATTGTTTGAGAAAGCCTACTTGTTCCCTCTTAATGCCCTCATTGAGGATGAATGGCTCTCATCAAAATTTTGCATAAATGTGAGAGTAGGCATAAAGGTTGCTAGTTATTGATATTCTCAGTCACCTTTCTTCATATTAATAAGTGTCGAGAGTTTTTCCACATCTTTGCTCTCCTCTCTTCTTGGGATATTTTTTATGTCAGACCTGAAGGCTTTCACATTTGTTTTGTCTCCAGTGTGAATCTTCTGACCCCAATTGGAATGCTTTTTCCTGTCTGTTATGTGGCATGCATCTCTAGAACTTCGATGTTAGGATTCACTCTTTGCCGGGGAAAAGAGTTTGCTAAAGTGAAATTTTGTAAATCTTTTCCATTTTCTTTGGCTTTTCGGTTCCTCCTGTTTTCATTCTTGAATGCCCTTGGGATGGTTTTGCTTAGTTGCATATCTTTCAACTAAAATAGTTTTACCCTACACTGTTTCTTTTTGTTTTATGAGACAACACTGTTGATAATCATCCATCATTCTTCTTAAGATTCTATAGACAAGTTTATATTCTAACCTGGCATTGCTTTTGGTTTCCAGATCTCTCCATTTGGCAAGTAGAGCAGATATTTGCTGGCTTTCTGGGCTGTTTTGGTTTTTTTTGTTCTAACAATTAGTTCATACTAGTCAAGTTCTAGATGTCAAGTCAACTAGCATTTATTTATTAAGCCCTCACTATGTTCCAGGCACTATTGTAAGTGCTAGGAATGCAAATGCAAGCAATAAGAAACAGTCTCTGTCCTCTGAGGAAAGAGAGCAGAAAAGAGTAGGGTGGGGTGGGGAAGGGTTGTGAAAGTACTCCCTGACAGGGCATGGTAGAAAAAGTCCTATAGAGATGAGTCAGCAGTGCAGCTTGGAGATAGATGAAGGCAAGACTGGCCTGGGCCTCCTGCTGAATTAAAAGAGAGGGTCTGGGAGCCAATCAGCCAATCAGAAGGAGAGGCTGCAAGGGTGGGAGGGTACTTCCAATGTGAGATATAGTCCAGGAGTGGAGTGAGCTTCCTGGGTGAAGATGTTTCTTTGGGCATGTTAGAGAAAAGTCCTGTGGAGATGAATCAGCCCTGCATCCTGGAAAGGGATGACAGTGAAATTATTATAGTCAGTCCTGAGGTCATTTCTGTTCTCTATTTCCATTTTTAAAACTTTCACTAACTTGTGTAAATAAGCCAAGGTTAGATCATTTTAATCGTATTCCTTATCTTTTCTTTCCATTATTCTTTCCTCTTGTTTTGTATAGATTTTGATCTTATCTCTGATGAGCTGATATCTAACTGCACACAGACAGCTGATTCAAGGATAATTCCTACGTCAATAACAAGTCTCTTCCTTTCAGTTACAATGTAGTCAGTTTCATTTTATGCATATGTATGTGTGTGGTGGTGTTATGGGGTACTCGTCTTCTCTAGTGCCTACCGATTCTTTTTTTGAAGAATATATTCATGATATGGAGAAGTGAAGCTTCTATAATCTATAGGTCTTTGCTCTTTCATTTCTTTTTCCCTAAAATATAAATCTATTTTCTGCTTACTTTCTCCATCCTTTAACCTCTCCATTTTAGACACTATATATCAGAGGGTATATTCATTTTATTTCAAAGGTCTTATCAAGATTTTCATAGAGTTTCTCTACCACTTCATCCTCAGCAGCTAATGTTGGGATATGAGCTGCAATTTTTTTCCGGATGGTCTTCCCCTTCCCCGGCAAATATTTATCACTAGCATATCTATGGTACAGGATAACCAAATGTCCCAGAGAATAATGTTTCTTGCTGCCTCTGAGTGTATAATAAAACCCATTCTTCTCTTTGCCTCTCATGGGAGTCCCTGAGGGTCCATTTCACTATGTAGACTAAGTCTGTTAAAAGACTGACTTTCTTTTCCAAGGACCAAACTAGCTAATTATAGAGAGAAACATCACCAGTAGGTGATGAATTTCTTTTGCTAATAGCACCTCACAAAATAAAGAAAAACAAATTCTTAGTCCTGTGAAGCTGTTTCTGTAGTAATAGTGGCAAAGAGATGGGAAAAGGGCCAGAGGATGGTGCTAGGAATCCCACAATTTTGAAACCATCAAAAAATTTTAATTTTTCTGTTGATACTGTAAATGTGAGATCCTTATTCGATGACTGACTGATAAGGGAGCATGTTGCTGGAGAAACTTTATTATATCAATCTTGATATTCTTGCTATAAGTAAAAGCAAAAGAAATAAGAAAGTTGCAGTTAAATAAATGCATAAAGTATAAACCAAATAAATACACACTAGTTTAGTGGGGGGAGGGGATGAAACAAGAGTTATGACAATAGGAATATAATTATAATAATAATAATGCAATTTAAGGTTTGTGGATTACTTTACAGATGTTATCTCATTTGATTCCCACATCAGCTCATTGAGGTAGGTGCTATTATTATCCATAATTTACAAGTGAGAAGACTGATGAGGGAGATTAAAAGACTAGCCCAATATCATATAGCTATTAAGCATCTGAAGCTGCATTTGAATTCACGTCTTCCTGACTCAAATCCAGTACTACAGCCACTATAACACATTGCATAGAGTAAGAGACAGACTCCATAGTCATCGTAGAAGGTCTGCTTGTCTCTCTGTACTCTTTCTTGGTGACCTCATCAATTTCCATGGTTTCAATATCTCTATGCAGATGGCCCACACCTCTAACCCAGCCCTAGCCTCTCACCTGAGTGCTAGTTCATATCACCAATTGTCTGTTGAACATTTCAAACTGAATATTGAGGAGACATCTCACACCTAACCTGTCCAAAATGAAACTCATGATCTTCATCCCCTGACCTCCTTCTTCCAAACTTCTCTCTTTCTGCTGAGGGCATAACCTTTCTTCTAGTCTCTCTTCTAGTCTTCTCTATGCCAAGCTATCACCTCACATATTTGCATCTCTTATCTGTTGAGGTTTTTAATGATCATTGAGATGCTAGCAATGGTGATATAATGCATATAGCAGGCTCAAGCATTTCTTGATGTACACTGTAGATTCTATAGAGAATAGATATTTTTTTGGACTTAGTTATCCTATTGACTACCTAAAATTAGAGCAAGAAGTAAAGAAACAAGTATTTATTTAGTATCTACAGTGTGTTAGACACTGTACTAAGTGCCTTCTACAAATATTATGTCATTTGAACATCACTACCACCCCAAGAAGTAGGTACTATTATTCCCAATTTACAGTTGAGAAAACTGAGGCAGTGTGCATTCGTTGGAATGTCCACATTAGTGGGATCAGGAGAACACAAGTTTAGAATTCTATCTCCCACATTAACCAGCTGGGATACCTTGGGCAAATCACTCAGCTTTTCTGAACTTGGGTTTCCTCATCTGTAAAACAGAGTAGTATATGCCTAAATGAGTTGTTGTGAGCCTCAAATGAGATAATACACAGTACATAAAGTGTTTTATACACTTCAAAATGCCTGTAGTTGTCAATTACCATTACTATTAGCTGCGTGACCCTGGACAAGTTCTTTAATTTTCCCAAGCCTTAGTTTTCTCATCTGTCAAATGGAGGGATTAGACTAGATTACCCTAAAGTTTCTTTCAGGTGTAAATCTACGAATTACAGTTATTTGTTGGACATTGTTTAGAAATTATTGCAATAATCTAATTTTTGTTAAACAATTTGAATAAAAGAGTATGAATGACTTGTCAGAATTTTTCTTTTTCTGGTAAGTGTGTTTGTTGGTGTGATGCTCTCTAGCCTCAGAGAGGGGGCCAGGCTGAACAAACTGTTAGCCCGGCACCACAGAATGAAACCCCTCCCTATCACACTTTTCTCCACAACAGCCTCATTAACACTTACTTAGAAGGTGTAAGTAAAACTGTTTGGGAGAATCAGCAGCTGGTGACTCTGCCGGCTTGCTTTGACTGATTTCTTTCTCCTTGAGGGGTCCCCTGGTAGATCCGAAGACTTGATGTTGAGTAAATCCTGTTTGCCCTGGGGATAATGCATGGGGAAAAGAAAGTTAAGCCTGATCCAGAGCCACCCCAAGACTCAACAAATCATCAAGACTTTCAAAAGATAGGAAGAGACCTGACATAAAGAGAGGGGATTGAGAAAAATCAAGAATGAGGAGAACTGAAACTGCTCTCAGTACCCTTTCCTCACTTCCCCAGGGTCATCTGACCTCTGTGAAGCAGGTTGGGCAATTTTGTGCATATGGAGAGCTTCTTAAAAGGAGCTGTGGAAGTCAAAGGCTGAGAATACCCAGAGAATTAAAATCCCCTTCAGAATCAAGTGTCCCAGGAATTCTAGGTTATTCACTAAATGGGTTAGAGGGCTGAAATGCTCCCTATTCTCCATGCCCCTGTTGGTACTTCCTACATATCCTGCCTCCCCATTTTGGTCTTCTATTTTCTCCTGCCCTCCTTATCTTTTTTTTCCCCTGTCCCAACTGTCACTCTGGGCCAGTCCTACCAAACTCCTGATGACAAGCCCATCACTGATGTGGATTTGGAATCACACAATCTAAGTTAGAAGGAACCACAGTGGTCTAACCTGTACCCACATAACCCCTATAGAATAACCTGTACTCAAACAATCAATCAGTAAGTCAGTCAAAACACATTTTATTAAGTGTTAGTAAATGCTCTTTTCCTGATATTGTGCTAAAAATTGGAGCTACAAAGACAGGTAAAAACACAATTCCTATTTTTAAGGAACTCAAACATATTCGTATACATACAGATAGGTATGAAAAAGAGTTGTTAAGAAGTTTCCTGTGGAAAATTTACAAAGTATGGACACTTCTCTAATTGAGTCAGAAGGAATAATTTGATTGGCTGAAATTACAAATTAGCCATGCTTGGGACTTTAAATAACTAAGCCCTAGAGAGTGAGAGGCACTCTAGCTTTAGAGCATTTATGTAATGTGACTTTATTTAGGGAGAAAGGAGGTAGGGTTCTTTCTCCTCACTCTCTGCTTCTCCCCTTCCTGCCCCTCTTCCCCCCCCCCCCCCACACCATCAGCCTTGGGATCTAGTAGGCTTACTCATGTGGAAGAGACACAGCATCCCACAATTGGAGAGTCAGTTCAAGAGATTTTGAGGCCCAGTTGAAGGAGTAGACATATATATTTCAGAGAGAAATAGATGCAGAGAAACAGTAACCTGGGGGAGGAAGCAGCTTCAAGGAGTATACCCCCTGGCAGCAGAAAAGAGAGCCAGCAATGGATTCTAGGGAGAGCTAGCACTGAAGACTGAAAATAAGACTGCAGAGAGGACTACATGAAGAAAGGAAAGACTTCCAGGCCTAGTGGTTTCAGAGTTGTAAGTTGCCTTTGCACATCTAATTGCACTATATTTATGCAATATGAAAAGGGCTCATTTAATATTTCTGCCTTTCTACACTTGATTGTGAGGTTTTTATGCCCTAATACATGGTCAAGTTTTGTGAAGGTGCCATGTACAACTGAAAAAGGGTATACTCCTTTCTATTTCCATTCAGTTTTCTCTAGAAGTCTCACTTTTATAAGATTCTGTTCATAAACTTGACTTCTTTTATATTTATTTTATGGTTAGATTTATCTAGCTCAGTTGAAATGCCCCACTGGTATAGTTTTACTGTCTATTTCCTCTTATAATTCATTAAAATTTTTCTTTGAGAATTTAGATGTTATGACATTTGATGCATATATTTTTAGTAATGATATTACTTCATTATTTATGGTTCCTTTTGGCAAAATGTAGTTTCTCTCTTTATTCCTTTTAATTAGGACTGTTTTTGTTTTTGCTTTGTCTGAGATGGTGATTTCCATGCCTGTCTTTGGTACTTCAACTGAAGCATAATACATTCTGTGCTATTTTAACTTATTTATTTTTATTGTTTAACTTATTTTAACTCTGTGTCTGTCTCTGTTTCACATGTGTTTCTTGTAACCAACATATTGTTGGATTCTGGTTTCTAATCCAATCTACAATCCATTTCCATTTTATGGGTGAGTTCATTCCATTCACTATCACAGTTACTGGGGCAACTTGATGGCGCAGTGAGTAGAGTGCCCCAGAGTCAGAAGGACCTGAGTTTGGATCCGGCCTCAGACATTCAACACACACACACACACACACACACACACACACACACACACACACACACACACACACAATTAGTCATGTGACCTTGGGCAAGTTACTTAACCCCAATTGCCCTCCAAAAAGCACACACACAAAAAAAATAACTTCCTGTAACACAATCACAGTTATTACTAACTTTATATCTTCCTCCATTCCATTATCTTCTGTTTCTCCCTCTCTCTCTCTCTCTCTCTCTCTCTCTCTCTCTCTCTCTCTCTCTTCCCCTATCCCTCCTCTAAAGTATTTGCTTCTGACCGCTGCCTTCTTTTACCTGCCCTACTTTTTGTCACATATACCCCTCCCTCAAAGTTACTCTTCTCCCTTTCCTCTCCTACTTCTCTGTGGGGTAAGAAAGATTTCTATTACCAGTTGTATGTATGTAAGTATACATATCTATATATGTAGATATGTATGTAGATATATATATATATTTCTGTATACATATATATGTATATATATATATACACATATATGGTATACCACAGATATATGTATACACACATACACATTCCCCCTTTTGAACCAATTTAGATGTGAGTAAGGTTCAAGTGTTGCCTACCCCACCCCCATTTCCCTTCTACTGTAAAAGTTTCTTCTTTGCACACCTCTTGTATGTGAGATGATTTTCCCCATTCTTTCTCTCCCTTCCTTTTTCTCCAAGGGCATCCCCCTTTCTTACCTATCCATTTCCCTCCCCATCATCCCATTATAATTGATTCACTCCTGCAGTCTCTATGTAGAATCCTTCTAACTGCCCTTATAATGATGAAGTTCTTAGAAGACACACATATAATCTTCCCATATAGAAAGGTAAACAGTTTAGCTTTATTGAGTTCCTTTTGATTTATCTTTCAGGTTTAACTTTGTGGCATCTTGTATTTGAAAGTCAAATTTTCTATTTAGTTCTTGTCTTTTAATTAGGAATGCCTGAAAGTCCTCTATTTCATCAAATATTTTTTTTTCCTTTGAAGGTTTATACTCGGGTTTGCTGAGTAGGTTATTCTTGATTATGATCCCAGCTCTTTTGCCTTCCAAAATATCATATTCCAAGCCCTCTGCTCCTTTAAGGTGGTAGCAGTTAAATCTTGTGTTATCCTAACTGTAGATCTACTGTACTTGAATGGTTTCTGTCTTGCTGCTTAATTTCCTCTTTAAGTTGGGAACTCTGGAATTTGTCTGTAATATTCCTTGGGGCTTTCATTTTGGCATCTCTTTCAGGTGGTGATCAGTGAATTTTTTCAATTTCTATTTTACCCTCTGGTTCTAGGATATCAAGGCAGTTTTCCTTGATAATTTCTCGAAATGTGATGGCTAGGCTCTTTTTTTCATTATGGCTTTCAAGGTAATCCAATAATTCTTAAATTATCTCTCCTTGATTGATTTTCCAGGTCAGTTGTTTTTCTGGTGAGCTATTTCACATTTTCTTCAATTTTTTTCATTCCTTTGACATTGTTTTATTATTTCTTGGTATTTGATGGAGTCATTGGCTTCCACTTGCACAATTCTAATTTTTAAGGAATTCTTTTCAGGGTGACTAGGTGGCTCAGTGAATAGAGTGCTGGCCCTGGAGTCAGGGGAACCTGAGTTCAAATTTGGCCTCAGATACTTAACACAAAAAACTAGCTGTGTGACCTTCAGCAAGTCACCTAACCCCAATTGCCTTACCTTCCCCCCTCCAAAAAGCAAAAAAAAAACGAAAGGAATTCTTTTCTTCAGCAAATTTTTATACTTCCTTTCTCATTTGACCAATTCTGCTTTCTAAGGAGTTATTTTCATCAGTAAATTTATATATTTCTTTTTCAATTAGGCCACTTCTCTTTCTTTCTTTCTTTCTTTCTTTCTTTCTTTCTTTCTTTCTTTCTTTCTTTCTTTCTTTCTTTCTTTCTTTCTCTTTCTTTCTTTCTTTCTTTCTTTCTTTCTTTCTTTCTTTCTCTTTCTTTCTTTCTTTCTTTCTTTCTTTCTTTCTTTCTTTCTTTCTTTCTTTCTTTCTTTCTTTCTTTCTTTCTGTTTTGCCTTTTTGGAAGGCAATTGGGTTTAAGTATCTTGCCCAAGGTTACACGGCTAGGTTTTTGTTTGTGTATGAGTTAAGTGTCTGAGGCTGGAACCCAGGTCCTCCTGACTTTGGGCCAGCACTTTACTCACTGCGCCACTTAGCTTCCCCACCACTCCTGTTTCTAATGTATTATTTTCTTTAGTATTTTTTTGTTCCTTTTTTTTTTTTACCAAATTGTAAATTGTCTTTTTATAATTTTCTTCCTTTGCTTTCATTACTTTTCCTGCTTTTTCCTCTACCACTCTTATTTCATTTTGAAAATATATTTTTTTAGCTCTATGGGGTTCTTGGTAGGTTCATGTCCAATTAACATTTTTTCCTTTTAGGCTTTGTTTGTAGCTGTTTTGATTTCATTGTCTTCTTCTGAGTTTGTATTTTGATCTTTCCTGTCACTGTAGTGAATTTTTATGGTCAGGTTCTTCTTCTATTGCTGTTGTTTGCTCATTTTCCCACCTTATTTCTTGATTTGGAACTTTATGTTAATGTTGGTTCTGTTCCCAGCATGGTAGTTAGAGAACTCTTTCACAAGTTTCAGACTTTTTCTCACTGCTGTTTTCAGGGTTAGTTCTGGGGGTTTGGAAGTTTCAGTGCTTCCAAAGCCATGTGATCAGGGGAAAGGTATGATTACTTCTCTCTTGGTCTTCACTCTGGTCCTTACCCAAGAAGGGCCTCTGATACCTTGGGATTGCAATTGGTACTGCTCCTCAGGGCTCCTCTTGCCTTGGGATCAGAAATGTTACCGATTCTCAGGGTTTCCACTCCCTTTGGATTGAAAGTGCTCCTCTCCACCTGTGGACTATGACCCAGAAGGGGGTACTGGTAATGGGATTGCCAAATAGCATCTGATCCTGCATGCAATGCTAGCACAGGGGTACCCTGTAATTTCTTTCTGACCATTTGCCAGACCCCTTACTATCTCTGGCTTGAGAGTTCCTGAAGCTGCTGCTGCTGCTTCTGTCATCACCACTTAGTCCTACCAGTGTTGTTTCATCCATGTGGGCTCTGGGATAACCACCTCTCCTGTGTCATGCTCTCTCTTTGTTGTTTTAGGCCATAAGGATATCTCAATCTGACCTTTTGTTAGCTTAGCCACTCCAGAATTCAACTGGAGGTGTTATTTTAAAATTGTTTGGAGGGGAATCTTGGGAGATCTCAGCGAAATGCTTCTTTATTCTGACATCTTGCCTCTACCCTGGGAAGTCTCCCCACCATACCTCTCTTAATGCAATCAAAGATTGCATTCATTCTTTTGACAGCCACAATGCACTCTTACATACAATAAAATGTTCAGATCATTTTCAGAAGAAATGCTTCCAGAACCATGACTCTCCTATTTTATATTTGGAAAATTGACTTTCTTAAACTTAAGTTAGTCAATAAGCATTTATTTATTATTTATTTATTTATATTATTTATTCATTATTTATAAGCCCCTATTCAATTTAATAAACATTCATTAAGCACCTATTATGTACCAGGTACTCTCCTAAGTGCCAGGGACAAAGAAGGAAAAAATGTAAATTTTCTTTTAAATTTCCTCTAATAGAGAGGTATGGCATAGTGGATATGGTGCTATACTTGGCATCAAGAAGACTTGGCTTATGAAACTTAGTAGCTGCACGATACTAAGCAAGCCACTCATCTCTCTACTATTTTATAGAAGACCTCCAGGACATACATTAATTTAATTTATAGGTTATACATAAGTTTAACACATTTGATTGAGTCAAAAGAGATGGTTTCATCTGATCAAGATATCAGAGATAGTTACTTTAAAATGGGTTAGGGTGATTGACTGATTGCTTAGTTCAGTCAACCCCTCCCTTATAGATTGATGAGGAAACTGAGACCCAGAGATTTGACCAAGATCACATAGGTAGCAATGGGCAGAGAGAGGGTTAAAGTTGTGGATCTCTGACTATATTTAGCAAGTCAAGAAACATTTATTAAGTGCCTAATATATATATCGGGCACTAAGTGTTAAGGAGACAAAGAAAAGGTAGAAGATATTTCCTGTCCTCAAGGAGCTCATAGTCTAATGGTGGAAACAACATGAAAACAACTATGCACAAACAAGCTATATACATGATCAATTGGAAATAATCAACAGAGGACAGACATTAGAATTAAAGGGACTCAGGGAAGGCTTCCTGTACAAGGTGGGATTTTAGCAGGGACTTGAAAGAGGCCAGGAAAGCCAGGAGACAGAGATGAGAGGGAAATTATGGAGAGTAACCAGAGATTCTGGAGATGGAATATCTCTGTGCCATTGGATAACAAAGTACCAGATGGGGAATAAGTTGTAAGAAAACTAAAAATGGGGGGAGGGGTAGAGGCAGTCGATTATGAAGGGCTTTGAATACCAAACACAGGAATTTATATTTGGTCTTGGAGGTGATAGGGAGCCAATGGAGTTTCTTGAGCTGAGTTGGGGTAAGGAGGAAGAGGGTTTTGATGTGATCAGACCTATTCTTAAAGAAGATCCCTGAATGGATGATGGACTGGAGTGGGGAAAGACTAGTAGCAGGCAGAACAACCTGTAGGCTACTGTAAAAACCCAGGCACAAAGGGATAAGGGTTTGCACCAGGGTGGTGGCATTGTCCAAGGACAGAAGGGAGTGTTTTCAAGAGATGTTATGAAGGCAAATTGACAGGCAGCAGACTGCATGGGGTGCAGGAAGGGGTAAGACACGGTGAGAAGTCAGAGGTGAAATCTGTGCTGTGAACACTCCATTGTTTGTGGTCTCTTCCCCTTGGCTTCTATCACACAGCATACTCTTTTTTTTTTTAAGTTATTTATTTTTAGTTTTCAACATTAACTTCCATAAGTTTTAAATTCTCTCTTCCTCCCTTCCTTTCCCCTCCCCAAGATGACATGTAATTCTTTTTTTTAAAGTTTATTTTTACCAAGGTGTATCTAAACCATAAAACCGAAGTAAAGTAAATTCATTGTTTTGTCAGCTTAATTCAGAAAATGAATGCAATAAGAATCATAATTTACTATCTTGTCACTTGAGCTGGATATATATATATATACATATATATATATACATATATATATGTATACTAATTACTCATGTGGTCTCAATTCAACCTCTTCATGTGTTAACAGCAGAATAACCATCCTGCATTTTCATAGAGCTACATATTTTTTCAAAGCACTTTCACATTCACTAGCTAAGGTGATGCTTCCAACCTCACTTTGTGAGGTAAATAGGGCCAATTTTCAAATGAAGAGCCCCAGATCAAAGAGACTAAGCTACCTGCTAAAGAAAGAAAACACCGGAAAATTTAAGACATCTATTAAACTGTCACTATATGTCAGGTGCCATACAAAGCACTCTCCAAGTGTCACCTCATTTGGTCCTCCCAACTGATGGGATCCTAATGAAGCTGCCCCAACCCCAATATTCTAACTTTCTTTTTTTCCTTTATTAAACAAATGCTTTATTAACTTCTGTTTTACATCATTCATTTCCGCCAGATTTTGAGTTACAATTTTTCCCCATTTTTCCCCTACCCACAATCCCAGAATAGCAGTCCCACAAGATATCCCTTCCTTCAATCTGCTCTCTCCCATATCTTCTCCCATACCCCCTTCAACTTTTCCATTAGAGCAAGGTGAATCTCTGTGCCCCAATGCCTGCACATCTTATCTCCCAATTACATGCAAAAGAGTACTAATAATAGTATTTATGTATATTTGAAACATTTAATTTTAAGACCTAGAATTTCAGATCCATTCCCTACCTCCCATGTCACCCATTCCCTCTGGGAAGATAAGTAATTCAGTATATGTTGTATATGTCTAGCTATGCAAAACATTACCATAGTAGATATATTGTAAAAGGCTGCTTATAATTCCCTCCCACCCATCCCACCCCCCACCTGGTCTATTCCCTACTTGATCCTGTCCCTCTTCTATAGTGGGTACTTCCAACCTCCCCTCCCCCCAAGAATGCCCTGCCCTCCATCATTCCCCCTCTCATCCCCCTTCCCCCTATTCTACTGCAGGTTGATATATCTCATTTAGTATTTATGTCATTCTCTCCCTGAACCAAATTCAATGAGAATGTGGTTTTGCCTTTTTGCCTTCCTATTCTTCCCCTCCCTTGCAGCCACTTCCCCTTGCTTCTTCTACATGAGATAGTTTACCCTACCCTGTCTCTCCCCATCTCCTCTTGCCTCTCTCCTCTCTCACCTCATAATTTCAGCCCTTGAGTATCCTCCCTTCCCAACAAATTCAGCCTATGCCCTCTCTCCATGTATAACTGTAAACATATATACACACATTCACATATGTATTCATATGACCATGCACCCTTCTTCCATTATTTTCATACTGAGAAAGGTTTCATCAGTCATAGTTATTGTTTTTCCATGTAGGGATGTAAATAGGTCAACTTTGATAAGTTCCTTTTGATTTCTTTTCCTTGATTACCTTCTCAGGCATCTCTTGCTTCTTGTGTCTGGATGTCAAATTTTCTATTCAACTCTGGTTTTTTCCTCAAGAATGCTTGAAAGCCCTTTATTCCACTGAATGACCATATTTTCCCTGAAACAAAATGCTTGGTTTTGCTGGGTAGGTGACCCTTGGGTTCATTCCCAGCTCTTTTGCCCTCTGGAATATCATATTCCATGCCCTTCTATCCCTCAGTGTAGAAGCTGCCAGGTCCTGTGCTAATCTGATTGTGTTTCCACAATATTGAAATTGTTTCTTCCTGGCTGCTTGTAGTATTTTCTCCTTGATCTGGGAGTTCTGGAAACTGGCTATAATATTCCTGGGAGTTTTCCTTTTGGGATCTTTTTCAGGGGGTGATCAGTGGATTCTTTCAACCTCTATTTCCCTCTCTGGGTCTAAAACATCAGGGCAATTTTCCTTGAGAATTTCTTGAAGGGTGATTTCTAGGTTCTTTCTTTGATCATGGCTTTCAGGTAGTCCAATAATTTTTAAATTATCTCTCCTGGATCTATTTTCCAGGTCAGTGGTTTTTCCCATGAGATATTTCACATTGCCTTCTATTCTTTCATTTGTTTGGATCTGTTTAACAGCATCTTCATTTCTCATAAAGTCACTAGCTTCCATTTGCTCCAGTCTAACTCTGAAGGAATGAATCTCCTCAGTGAGCTTTTGGGATTCTTTTTCCACCTGGCAAATTCGACTTTTTAAGGCATCCTTCTCCTCATTGCCTTTCTGAGCCTCTTTTGCTATTTGAGTTAGTCTATTTTTTAAGGTGTTATTTTCCTCAGTCAGGCTGTTGACTGTCATTTCATACTTTTCCTGCATCCTTCTCATTTCTCTTCCCAATTTTTCCTCCACTTCTCTTATTTGATTTTTAAAGTCCTTCTTAAGGTCCTCTATGGCCTGTAACCCACTCATATTTTCCTTTAGGGCTTTTGGAGGAGTAGGATTTCTGACCTCACAGTCCTCTTCCTGTTCCATGCTTCGATCCTCTTTGCCCCCAAAATAGGCGTCTAATGTTGCATTTTTCTGTTTGTTTCCTTTGCCTAGGCATGTTGCCACTTAATTACTTGACTTTTGGGCTTGTTGCCATAGTAGGACTCTGCCACCAGACAGGGGAGCTTCCGTCCCAAAGTTGGGGTCTTCACAACTTCCGTTTCTGGCAAGCTGAATACCCACCCCACAACCTCCCCCCCAGACCACAATCCAGATCCAGGGAGGTTAAAGCAAGAGCGATTAACCCCCAAGACTGATCGCTGGATCTCCCTACAGTTCGCAGGCCAGGAGCTGGAGCTGCCTCTGAAAACTGCAAAATGGTCTCCTCAGCGGCTTCTAGCCCCTACGGGAGGAAGCTGATGCATTCCCCAAATACTGGTCCCAAAGTCCATAGGGCACTAACCTCTCACTTTGTCCTAGGCATATCTGTGCTGATAATTCTGGAATCGCCACAGCTGCTGGTGTTCTGGGGTCCCTCCGGCCAGCTGCTGGCCCGGCCACCCTGGGGCTAAAACCACAGCTCACACGGACCTGGGTTCGGCTCTCTGCATGCTGGGCTGTTGGCTCCCAGAGTGCTGTGCTGGCACTTCATGCAGGGCTGCTGGGCTGTCCTCAGCGGGAGGTTAGCTTCTCTGTGTTGTTCTGTGGGTGCTGGGGCTCCAGAAGTTGTTCAGAGTCCCGTTTTACCTGGTTTGGAGGTGATCTGGGGGGAGACTGCCTTGGAAGTGCTGTTTCTACTCTGCCATCTTGGCTCCCATCATTCTAACTGATGACATGTAATTCGATATAGGTTCTATACATACATTTTCACATTAGTCATGTTATATAGAAAAATTAGAATGAATGGAAGTAGTCATGAGAAAGAAAAAGATAAAGCAAAACAAAAAAAGAAAACAGTCTGCTTCACTCTGCATTCAGACTCCATTTTTCTTTTTCTGGATATGAATGGCATTTTCCATCATTAGTCTTTTCTTTTCTTTTTTTTGTTTTGTTTTGTTTTGCTTTTTGAAGGGCTGAAGGCAAGGCAGTTGGGGTTAGATGACATGCCCAAGGTCACAGGGCTAGTAAGTGTCAAGTTTCTGAGGCCAGATTTGAACTCAGGTCTTCCTGATTCCAGGGCCAGTGCTCTATTCACTACACCACCTAGCTACCCCTATCATGAGTCTTTTAGAGCTGTCTTAGGTGCTTGCATTGCTGAGAAGAGCTAAGTCTATCAAAGCCAGTTGTAGCAGACACATAGCATATTCTTTATGCTATGGGTGATTTGGTAGGGTACTAGTACTTAGTACAAACCATGTTGCTATTCAACCTACCCTCCTTGGTGACAACCTGCTCTGTTTCTCTATATTGCTTCACACCTCTCACACAAAACTCTTTTTAAATGAATTAGCACAAAGAGGCATGAAGGAGAAAAGCTAAGGTGGAAGCTCGTGGTTATTCCTCACATCCCTCTTCTACAGATTTTTAATGAGAGGTAGCATGAAATCCCTTTCCTCAAGGACCTGTAATAATTCATTCTAGAATTGTGTCTGGAATCCAAGCCACCTGGCCTATAGTTTAAAGTCACCACTCTCTTCCATTTTTTAAAAAATTGGGACATTTGCCCTTCTGCTGTCCTCTAACACCTTTCCATATTCTTTCAAAGATCAATGGCAGTCACTTAGCAGTCTTAGCAGTCGCTTCTCTCAGTACCCTGGGATGCAGTTTGGGTCTGTTAGCTTGAAGGGCATGTAGGTGCTCTTATTGTTTCCCCACAATGGTCAATGTGGGTTTTACTCAGCTACACGTATTTGCATTTTTGCTTAAAAGGATTTTGTTTTTCTTTTCTAATGGGGGAATAGATTTTTGTTCACTGAAAAAAATAAAATTTGATTTAAAAAAATGAATCTGAAGCTGGACAAGATAGACTCTGAAATAAGTCTTTGTCCTGCATTTCAATTACTCAGCAACAATTTATCGGGTAGCTGCTTTGTGCCCAGCTGATAGCAACTTAAAGCTGTCATAGCTATTGGGGTGGAGGGAAGAGGGGGAGATGGGGAGAGAATCTGTTGCTTAGCAGCAAAGAGACTCCTGTGCTCCCAAGAGAACTGTGGGAACTTGTGAATAGCTACCCATGGCCCACAGTTGAAGCCAAAGGTACAAAGGAGCTATCTCTGCCATTGGAAAAAGTCATACTGATGTGACTAAAGCCTCCATTGCAGGGGATTTCCTCTTTCATTTACTCCAGACCTGGCCACTTCCCAGCTCCACTGGGGAGCTATATATATCCAATGTAGAACATCGTGGAGAGAGTGCCTTTTGTCCTGCGGCTGGCCCTGCCCTTCTTTTGTGTTATGAGCATGTCTTTTTTTTTTTCTTACTATCTGGACCGGGTACTGGTCCAGGGGAAATGTATCTAGTCCTTTGTAATACCTGGAACAATATAAGATCTCTGGTGTGCATCTATGTGAGGCAGGAAAGATTTGGGAATAACTCCAGTTCATTGGGGCAGCAACTACTGAGAAGAATTTTGTGTCTGTGTAGACTTGTGGCTATGAACATAGTTTTGAAGCTGCATGTACATCTAATAATAGGGACAGTGACATAGGACAATGACAATAAAAGTTTATTTTCTGTCACACACTCTCCAATAGGTGCAACCATGAATTTTTAGGGTACTGATTGCAAATATGGATTTAAATTTTGTCCATCATCTATTTTTAGGGAAATAGTTTTATATATTTTAAATCTTTTTTTTTTACTAAATGAAATAGTGATTGTTTAACTCAACTAAAATTACTTCCTATTGTATTTCACCTATAAAATACCCATCTTCAGAATCCAATAGCTGTTAGCCAGCAGGCTTGGACTCTAATTGCCCTAATACAGCTTTTCCCTTGTGGAGATTTCTGGATTGAAGTGTTCCCTGTTCTTATCACTGATAGCATCTCACTTTTGCTGGAATAAGTCCAAATGTGAGCCCAAGAAATTGATCTTGAATGACCCATTACATTTCACATTTCTTTGTAAACTTTGACATTATTGAATTTTTTGCAGTAATTTCCTGTCTTGTAGTATTGTCCAAAGTTTTTGATCCCTTAAAAATAGGATTTCCATGCAGCTCCTTTAACTGCACCCACCATTCTTCAAAATATTCATCTTTCATTACTTCTATGATTTGAGGACCCACAATATCTCATCTTTAGTTTTAATCTTAACTATTTATGGAAAATCTGTTTTTAGGTAAAGAAAGCCCATGTCATTCCAAACTATTGCCTTCACAAAAATTTTGATTAGACTAAATTTATTTATATGACTGTGGTAAGGTCAATCAATCAATAAACATTTATCAAGGGCCCACTATGTGCCAGTTTGTTTTTTAAGAACTAAGCAGTGGTTGACTTATTACACTTTTCTTTCCTGGAATCAGTTCCTTCCTTTGAAGCTAGTGTTTTTTGATGTGTTGGGTTTTTTTTTTCTTTCTGTCTCTGCTGGATCATTCACAAAAAAAGCAGTAGTATTTCATAAGTTATAATCCTGGTAAAAGAAAAATTCACTTTCACATTCTCAGAATGCTTTTCATCTTGAGTGTTTTTCAACCAGGGTTTCATATTTTGAACATATTTTGGTGCCTTCTAAGAAATTCCATTATTTCAGTCTAGAAATTAAAAGTCCAGCTTGATTTTTGGATATTAACATCACCAATAATCCACAAGCATAGAAGTAGCTAGTTCAAATCTGGTTTTAGTCATTTATTAGCTGTTTGACCATGGACAAATCACTGAACTTTTGTCTGCCTCAGTCTTCTCATTTATATAATGAGGATAATAAGAGCATCATTCAGAGTTGTTGTGAGGATCAAACGAGACAATATTTACCAAGCACTATGCAAACCCTGTAGTGTTATATTAATGGTAGCTACTAAATATGTGCCAGGCACTGTGCTAAGCTCTATAGAGACAAACATAAAACAAAATCAGTCATTTCTTTCCAAAAGCTTACATTCTAATGGGGGAGGTGACATGGATACATCAGAACATAAAAGTTAAATACAGAATCAGTGGAAGGTAACCTTAGAGGCTTATTTAAAATAAAGCATTCAGTGCATTGCTGCCTTTCTACCTTATCAAAATAAGTCTTATAGTTATCAATCAGAATCACTTGTTCATCTTCATTCAGATCCCAAGTTTCTGATATTTTCTGACAGTCATCAGGTATTTTTTTTTTTCACAAAAAATTTTTTTGGAGGGCAATTGGGGTTAAATGACTTGCCCAAGGTCACATGGCTAGTTTTTGTGTTAAGTGTCTGAGGCTGGATCCAAACCCAGGTCCTCCTGACTTCAGGGCCAGTGCTCTATTCACTGTGCCACCTAGCTGCCCCCTTTTCCAAAATTTGAAAATACTTTTATTTAAAGTTTTGGGTTCCAAATTCTATTCCTCCCTTCTCTTCCCCCTCCCTAAAATGATAAGCAATCATATATAGTTTATACATGTGCAATTATGTAAAACATTTCCGTAGCAGTCATTTTGTACAAAAAGATAAGAATAAAAGAAAGATGAAAAAAGTAAAAAATAACATGCTTCAAGTCTATAGTCAGTCCATATTAGTTCTTGCTCTGGAGGTAGATAGTATGCTTCATCTAATGTTAGTCCTTTGGGATCATCTTGGATCCTTGTATTGCTGAGAATAGCTAAGTCATTCACAGTTTTTCATCAAACCATACTGCTGTTACTGTGTACAATATTCTCCTGGTTCTGTTCACTTCACCATGCATCAGTTCATGTAAGTCTTTTTGATAGCTATTTATTAAGTGCATACAAATGTACTGGGCATTGTAGAGGTATTTCTCTGTGTAAAAGAGGTTTTGCAGCGGGTGATAGGTTTAGATATTGTACAATATGTTTAGACTTGGAGATGATCCCTGATGGAGTTGTTAAACATTAATAGCAATCTGCTTCATGGCTTTTTGGTATTGTTTTTTTCTCTTTCCAAAACACAGGAACCACGAGTAGCATGTGAGGAGATTCACATATCCTGTCAGTACTGTTAGTACTGTCAGTTACTGTAATCTAAGACAAGTAATACAGCACAAGTGAGGGGACCAAGCCTTCTCCTGATTATTTATTTTTATAGCCAAAATCGAATTTATATGTCTTCTGAATCATCTGTGATACAATGATAGTGATATTTACCAAATGGTACCCAACAAACAATAAGCAGAGATGTCTGTTATACATGAGGACCCTGTGTATTGAGGGTTTATATGATCTGAACAAGCATAAATATTGGCTTCTCCTTCCCTGTCACACACCACATAAGCTGGGGCCTGATGCAGCCTGTAAGAAGGAACCTTCTGATGCCTTCTTCCCTCCCTTAGACCTTCATCAGAGAACCAGCCCTCCCTTGGTATATAAGCATGAGCTGTGACACTGGCTGGATCTTTTTCTTCTTCCTTCCCATTCAGGACTCCCTCTTTTCTTATTCCTTTTTGCATTCTTCTAGAGTACAGTAAGTGAGGAAATGAGAAGATTTCTCCTCCCCTTTCCCCTTCCCCCTGCCTATGCTGCTTAATCACTTTATTACGATCTCATATTGCAGAATTTATATGAAAATTCACATATTACTCAGTAGTGGTGGGCAATAGAAAAATTTCATTTGCATTTTTAACTCAGTATTAAGAATTCATATAAAATACCACGGAATTTCCATGTGACAAAATGTGTGGACAATGTTATCTGATCATTCCTTACTCCTAGAATAAAGCCACTTTTGTGCAATGGGGAAAGCTGGCAGAATGTCCTTACAGATCTCTTACTGCTGGGGAGGAAAATGTGGAAGAAGATTGAGGGTGTCAGGGCTTAAACTTCAAGGTGGTACCACTTGCCACCCTCCACCCCAGGAAACTCTAAATCTATGGGTATTTGAAGCAGATATAACGGTGAAAGCAGGTGTTTCAGCACATGGTCAGGGACACAGACAAAAGAAGATGGAGTAGGTAATTCTCCCAGCACCTGCTACTGGGGGGAGTAATGGAAGAAGAAAGCCAAAAGTGGGAATTTTCTTCCCTTACCATGCAGGGAAGAAAAAAAAACAGCTTTATGGAGAGAGAGGGCGGCTCTGCTGATATTTCTCTTGAAAATCAGAGCAAATTCCACTGGTAAGGAACATGCCTTTAAAGCTAGGAGGAGATTGTTTGGTCTAAGCCCCGGGTACATTTCACACAAAAATTCCCTGAGCAAATGGAAAAACCACGGATAAGTCTCTATTTTATTCACATATTTTAAGGAAGACTTCAGCTATGGCTCTAAGGAAAAGTCCTAAACCTCTACTACTGAGGTAGAATCCAGCACATTTCACCCGCTCCTCCCCACCTCCTTCTAACTGGAGAGCTTTATTCCCCTTCATAGTATAAATGGAAATCAGAGTGTCTTCATGTCAGGCAGGCCAAGCATTTTGGGAAGACAGAATAGACAGAGATTTACATGCTCTATTTTTAAAAATAGATTTTTATTACCATATTTTGTTTTGATTCTCTCTCAGTCCCTGGATTCTTGGCTTTCTTTGTATCCCCAATGCTTTGCATAGGGCCTGGCACATAGTAATAGATTAATACATTCTTTTTGACTGACTGACTGACTGACTCTCACAGTGTCAGCCCTTTTAATAGCCAGCCCTTTTAACAAAGATTTTTTAAAAAGAGAAGAGGAAAATAAAAAAAAATTAGCAAAGCTAATCAATACATTAAAAAAAATCTGACATTATTAACAACATCCCATAGTTATGGACCACTTCTCACACTTCTGCAAAGGAGCAGGGGTAATTATCTTCTCATTTCTCTTCTTTAAGGGCAAAATTGTTCATAATTTCTCAATGTATTTTGTGGTTGTTTTTTGTTTATTGTTGTTGTTACTGGGTACATATTTTTCCTGGTTCTCCTTACTTCACTTTGTATCAGTTCATGTCTTTCCATGCTCTGTATTCATCACATTTATAATTTCTTATAGTACAGTTATATTTTATTACTTTTATGTGCCACCATTGATTTAACCATTCCCCAATCAATAACCATCTACTTTGTTTCCAATTCTTTGCTGTGCTTAGCAGGTTTTGAGGATCACTGAGAAGAACCTTCATTTACTTAATACACTGCCTAAAATCCTGAAATTAGAGATTAAGTCCTTTGGTTCTTAAGGACATCTCAATTGATTATCAGTGATCAGGGATGCTGATACTGGTCAACTGTAAGAAGTAGGTGGGAGTAAAATCCTTTCAAACTGAGGCATTTGATAGATTTCTAGGGTTCATAGGGGTACCAAGAGATGAAAGGGGGTCCAGGAAGGGCAATAAGGAGATGCTGGAGTCAGACACTTCTGACTTCACAATTTTGTTGAGGATTACGCCTGCCCTCTCCACCATTCTAGATGTTAATTAACTCTCTTTTTTCCTCTTCTTAAATCCAATGGGTGATATTTACAAAAAATACCTTAAAATTCAAAGAAGGGAAAGGTCATTGTGATCAAGGAATAAGTGGAACTTTGGCTAGACCCTGAGCAATGATAGGACTTTGGATTAGCTAGGGAGACCTGAGGGAGGGGGGAGCCTGGCCAGAAAAATAGAATCAGTAAGCTTCTCTAAAAAGGCAAAGGAGAGAATCATAAAGATCTAGAGCTGGAAGGGCCATTGTGACCTCCTGACTTTACAGATGAGTAAACTGATGAATAGAAGAAGAAAGAAAGTATATTGATATAAGTGCCTAAGGCAGAGTTTGGACCCAGGTCTCCCTGAGTTCAAATATAACTCTATTTTCTACCCCAGGGCTGCCTCAAGAAGTTGTAGATCAGGGGTGGCTAAGTGGTGTAGTGAATAGAGCACTGACCCAGGTTCAAATCTGGACTCAAAAACTTAACACTTACTAACTGTGTGACCTTAGGGAAAGTCACTTAACCCCAATTGCCCCCTCAAAAAAAAGTTGTAGATGACCATTCTGTAATTTGGAACTATGCCCAAAGGGCTATCAAACAGCACATATGCTTTGATCCAGCAGTACTATTACTAGGTCTATTCCCAAAGAGATAAAAAAAAGGGGGGGAGGGATCTATTTGTACAAAAATATTTATCGCAGCTCTTTTTTGGTGACTAAGAATTAAAAATCGAGGGGATGTCCATCAATTGGGGAATTGAAAGTTGCGATATATTATTATAATGGAATAATATGGTGCTATAAGAAATGACAACCAGGATTATTTCAGAAAGACCTAGAAAGACTTACATGAACTAATGCAAAGTGAAGTGAGCAGAACCAGGAGAACATTGTATACAGTAAAACAATATTGTACAATGAACAATTGAGAATGAATTAACTATTCTCAGCGATATAATGATCCAAGACAATCCTAAAGGACTCATGATGAAAAATGCTATCTGCCTCCAGAGAAAGAACTGATATCATCTGAATACAGACTAAAGCATACTGTTTTTTCACTTTCTTTTTTTTCCTTCCTTCTCTCTCTCTTTTCTTCTCTCTGTCTCTCTCTCTCTGTCTCTCTGTCTCTGTCTCTCTCTCTCTCTTTCTTTCTCTCTCTTGTTTTCTTGTACAAAATGACTAATATGAAAGTATTTTACATAATTACACATGTGTAATTATGTAAGTGGGAAGAAAATAAAATATTTTAAAAAAATTTTAAAGGAGTTATGGATGATTCACTTTACAGAAGTAATAATGAAGAATTCCTTTAAGTAGAGAACTTCCTATGGTGCATTTAAGTTTTTGTTTCTATAATCCATGACCCAGACCATCATCTAAGATTTGGGGTTCACATAAACTAAGTCTGATCTGGGGTCTGATCCCAAGAGGGTCATTATCTCTCTTTGGCTCATTGCCCTCACCTGGAGCTGTTCTAGGGAAATTTCCTTATATTCTCAAGGTATATAGTTTATGCCTCGTTTTCCTCAAGCTACCTACTATTCAAGGTATCAAAGACATAATATGATGTATGTAGAGGCCTTTATTTTATCCTCCCTTGTGATAGGGGATAGGGAGGAAGAAGAATACCCTTCTTCCTCTGCCCTACCTTTGCAGCATTTCAGAAGAAGGTATATAGAAAAATGGAAAGAGGGAGACCTGAAAGGGCAGAGCACAGAAAAAGGTCAAGTTGGTATCATAGCTCACTGTTATGTATCAAGGGAACGGTAGCTTTTCCAATGAAATTTAATCCCCCAGAATCTCAGTCAACCAATTATCTTGCATACCTTATGTCTTGTCAGCAAAGTGCCACTAAAACTACCCACATTCCAGGAGAGGGTTCCCTTAGATCCCATAAGCTCACCACTTTGATTTGGAGGGATACATCAAATTAATTTGTAACTCCCCTGACCAGTGACATCCTTTACATTTACATATATCACTACTGACAAAATGATCTCTATACAGTAAGAGCCTCAAAACCAATACATTGAATTGCATTACAATCAACTTGAATTGAACAGAGACTTAGACTAGGGTAAACTAAAAAAAAAGTTACCTTGTTAATTACCTATTGAACCTACTCTTCTCTGAACTCCAGTTAACAGTACAGTGTACTTGTTCTCTGGATCAGGTTTGTGGCTGCCAATCAATCAAAAAATATGTATTAAGTGACAGATTTTCTTTTGACAGATGCAGCTGATTCCCTACCCCTGATCAGTCCCTTCTCCCCACTTTATCTAGGTAGTGAGTTATCTGAGCAACCAGGAAGACTTAATCCAGTTCCATAAGGATTAGCTCCTGCCCTATAGTTTAGAAGCAAGGGCAGGAAGTTGCTAGCCCTGGTACTTACCCCTTCTTGTTTTATTACCTTTCAATTCCCACATGGAAAGAGCAATGTATTGGAAGTTATGAACCCCAAGTTCTAGTCTTGATTTTGTCACTATTTGTGTGACTTTAGACAAGTTAATTCACCTGGTCAAAATGAAGGGGTGAGAGATGGGTTCCCAAAGTGGGCAATAGTGCCCCCTGGGGAGCACTGGAAAGGTCCAGAGGCATGGTAGAAGCACTGGGGGTAGTTGGGGGGAGGTGTTGAATGAAAATGGGGGAAGGTGGAAGCATAAAGAAAGAAGAGAAGATAAAAATATTTTCCAAAACTGTTCATGTGTGTTTTATCTGTTGTGTAACAAAGTTAAAGTCTTGATGATTGCATTATTTTCCAAATAAACACACAAAATGCAAATAATAACTGCTCCATGGTTAGGTTCACTAAAAGGTCTTAACAAGCAATTGTTGGCAGGTGAGTCTGTTGCAGGAAGTCCAGCATGTATCAGCAGGAATATGTGCATGTAATGACTTGTTTACAACAGGTTACTCTATGGTTACATGATGTAATGTAAAAATTTCAATGCAGGAAAAACCCCACAAATTTAACATAAATTTTAAAATTTAAGATGTATCATTTTAAAAAACATATATTTTTTTTGAAATGACACAAATTTTTTAAAATGTTAAAGAGTTAAAGAATCTGGCCTCAGGCTTGAGGGGCGGAACCAAGATGGCGGAGTAGAAACAGCACTTCCAAGGTGCTCTGCCCCACACAACTTCCAAACAATGTAAAAGGGGAATCTGAACAACTTCTGAAGCCCCAACACCCACAGAACAACACAGAGAAGCTAACCTCTTGCTGAGGACAGCTCAGCAGCCCTGCAGGGAGTGGCCAGCGCAGCACTCTGAGAGCAGGCAGCACAGTGTGTTGGGAACCGACAGCGCAGCCCACTGGGAGCTGAGCCCAGGCCCCCATGAGCGCTGGTTTTAGCCCTAGGGTGGCTGGGCCAGCAGCCAGCTGGAGGGACCCCAGAACACCATCAGCTGTGGCGATTCCAGAACTATCAGCACAGATATGCCTAGGACAAAGTGAGAGGTTAGTGCCCTATGGACTTTGGGACCAGTATTTGGGGAACTTGTCTGCTTCCTTCCCTGGGGGAGAAAAGCTGCTGAAGAAACGTGGCGCAGAGGCCATTTTGCAGTGTCACTGGTGGCTCTAGATCCTGGTCTGCAAACTGTAGGGAGATCCAGCAATCAGTCTGGGGGTTAATTACTCTTGCTTTAAATTGCCTGGATCTGGATTGTGGTCTGGGAGGGAGGTTTGGGGTGGGTATCCAATTTGCCAGAGCTGGTGGAGGCTTTACAGAGGCCACCCAACCTGTGGAAATTGTGAAGACCCCACGCTTGGGTGGAAGCTCTCCTGTCTGGTGGCAGAGTCCTACTGTGGCAACAAGCCCCCAAATCAAGTAATTAAGTGGCAAGATGCCTAGGCAAAAGAAACAAAATAAACAGAAAAATTCAACATTGGACTCCTATTTTAGGGGCAAAGAGGATCAAAGCATGGAGAAGGACTGTGAGGTCAGAACTCCTGCATCAAAAGCCCCAAATAAAAATACAAGCTGGCTACAGGCCATAGAGGACCTTAAGAAGCAGATAAGAGAAGTGGGGGAAAAATTGGGAAGAGAAATGAAAAAGATGCAAGAAAAGTAAATAGACTGACTCAAATAGCAAAAGAGGCTCAGAAAGGCAATGAGGAGAAGGATGCCTTAAAAAATCGAATTTGCCAGGTGGAAAAAGAATCCCAAAAGCTCACTGAGGAGATTCATTCCTTCAGAGTTAGACTGGAGCAAATGGAAGCTAGTGACTTTATGAGAAATGAAGATGCTGTTAAACAGATCCAAACAAATGAAAGAATAGAAGGCAATGTGAAATATCTCATGGGAAAAACCACTGACCTGGAAAATAGATCCAGGAGAGATACTTTAAAAATTATTGGACTACCTGAAAGCCACAATCAAAGAAAGAACCGAGAAATCATCCTTAAAGAAATTCTCAAGGAAAATTGCCCTGATGTCTTAGACCCAGTGGGGGAAATAGAGGTTAAAAGAATCCACTGATCACCTCCTGAAAAAGATCCCAAAAAGAAAACTCCTAGGAATATTATAGCCAGTTTCCAGAACTCCCAGATCAAGGAGAAAATACTACAAGCAGCCAGGAAGAAACAATTTTCAGTACTGTGGAAACACAATCAGAATAGCACAGGACCTGGCAGCTTCTACACTGAAGGATCAAAGGGCATGGAATATGATATTCCAGAGGGCAAAAGAGCTGGGATTGAAGCCAAGGGTCACCTACCCAGCAAAACTGAGTGTTTTGTTTCAGGGGAAAATATGGTCATTCAGTGGAATAGAGGACTTTCAAGCATTCTTGATGAAAAAACCAGAGTTGAATAGAAAATTTGACATTCAGACATAAGAAGCAAGAGATGCTTGAGAAGGTAATCAAGGAACACAATCAAGGAAAAGAAATCAAAAGGAACTTATCAAAGTTGAACTATTTACATTCCTACATGGAAAAACAATAACTGTGTCTGATGAAACCTTTCTCATTATGAAAATAATTGAAGAAGGGTATATGGGCATATGTTTACAGGTATACATGGATAGAGGGCACAGGTTGAATTAGATGGGAAGGGATGATACTTAAGGGGTGAAGTTAAGAGGTGAGAGAGGAAAGTAGCAAGAGGAGATGGGGAGAGACAGGGTAGGGCAAACTATCTCATGTAGAAGAGGCAAGGGGAAGTAGTTGCAGGGGAGGGGAAGAACAGGAAGGCAAAAAGGCAAAAGCATATTCTCATTGAAGTTGGCTCAAGGAGAGAATCACATACATACTAAATGGGATATCTCACCCTGCAGGAGAGTAGGGGAAAGGGGGATGAGAGGGGAGATGATGGAGGGCAGGGCATTCTAGGGGGAGGGGAGGTTGGAAGTACCCACTTTCGAAGAGGGACAGGATCAAAGTAAGGAATGGACCAGGTGGGAGGTGAGATGGGTGGGAGGGAAATATTAGCAGTCTTTTACAATATATCTACTATGGTAATGTTTTTCATAGCTATACATGTATAACACATACTGAATTGCTTATCTTCTCAGAGGGAGTGGGTGACAAGGGATGAAGGGAATGGATCTGAAAATCGAAGTTTTAAAATTAAATGTTTCATAAGATGTCCAGGCAGTGGGGCTCAGAGATTCACCTTGCCCTAATGGCAAAGTTGAAGGGGGTATGGGAGAAGATATGGGAGAGAGCAGATTGGATGAGGGGATATCTAGTGGGACTGCTATTCTGGGGTGGTGGGTAGGGAAAAATGGGGGAAAATTGTAACTCAAAATCTGGTGGAAATGAATGATGTAAACCAGAAGTTAATAAAGCATTTGTTTAATAAAAAAAAATAATCTGGCCTCAGACACTTAGCACTTACTAGCCATGTGACCTCAGGCAAGTCACTTAACCCCAACTGCTCCTCCAAATAAACAAACAAAAAAAAAAGAGTTAAAGAAATTAGATTTTCAGGGGCGGCTAGGTGGCGCAGTGAGTAGAGCGCCGGCCCTGGAGTCAGAAGGACCTGAGTTCAGATCCGGCCTCAGACACTTAACCCACAGAAACAAAAACCTAGCCGTGTGACCTTGGGCAAGTTACTTAACCCCAATTGCCCTAAAAAGGGGCGGCTAGGTGGCGAAGTGAGTAAGAGCGCTGGCCTCGGAGTTGGGATGACCCGAGATCAAATCCGGCCTCAGAAAATGAACACCCATACATAAATAATGACTAGCCATGTAACCTTGAGCAAGTTACTTAACCCCAATTGCTTAAAAAAAAAAAAAAGAAATTAGATTTTCAGGGGGACATTGATTTTTTTTAAAGGAGGTGGTAGGTCAAATAAGTTTGGGAAGCTCTGCACTAGATAATTTCTTAGAGTCCCTTCCAGCTCTAACATCTAGCCTCAGTTCCTTACTAATTGGGTGACCTTTGGCCTGCTCATTTGTCTCTGCTTACCTCTATTTCCTTATCTGCAAAATGGAGATAATAATAGCACCTACCTTCCAGGGTTGTTCTAAGGATGAAATGATATTTATAATGTTCTTTATAAATCTTAAAGCACTATATCTAGCTATCATTTTCCAAAATTAGGCATCAACTATATACCAAATGAAGAACAGAAGCAGGATGATATGGTGAAAAGGGCATTAACTCTGGAGTCAAAGGATGTAAGTTCAAATCCTGTGTAAGCTTGGACAATTATTTCGTTTTCCTGAGTCTTAGTTTCCCCAAATGAAAGGGTTCAACTAGATGGCCTCTGAGGTCTCTTCTAGCTCTGGATTGATTATCCCTGCCCTCAAGGAGTTTGCAGTCTAGTGACTTTCAATCTGCTGCCTGCTTTCTCTTCTTTGCTGCTGATTCTCAGTCTCCAGTGACTTCCTGCTTCTCTCCCAGACTGCTCTTCTGAACCACTGCTGAACTTTGGTATAACCACTGGTCTCTTCTGGCTCTGCTCACTTGCCCTGACCAATGACTCCTAACTAACCACTCTGTGACTTCACAGGATCATTCGGTTTTAGAGATGGGAGAGACTTCAGATCAGTTAGTCTTCCTCAACTCCCTTGTTTTATAGATGAGGAAACTAACGTGATGTGATATATCCCTGGTCACACAACTGGTTAGCACTCGTCTTTTCCCAAATAGATTGTAAACTTCTTGTCACTCCCATAACACCTAAAATATAATCAGTCTTTAGCAAATGCTTGTTGATTCAACTGACTTTGGTGCCATACTGAGACTGTTTGAAATAGAAGCATTAGGGAATACTGTGCCCCTGAGAACATTTGTCCCTTACTCTGTGTTAGCCTGTATCCTCTCAAAAGAGCTGTGTATGACCTGCAGTGCACAAGAAGAGGATGCGTAGATGAACAAATTATAATACTTAAAGCAAGAAGGGACCAGAGGTCATCCCACCAGTGACTCTGGAGATGATCTGATCCAATGTCCTCATTTTCTAGAGGAGAAAAAAGTCTAGACTTCTCCAAGGTCATGCAGCTTGTAAACAACAACTAGATGAAAACTTGGCTGCTGCCTCACCACACCATGGCTGCCTCCAGTCCTCCTTGCCCTGTGTGCATGTGGACAACGAGCTGCCACATCAGCTCTGGGAACCTCCTTCTCTCTCATCATGTGACCACAGCTCATAGAGGCTGAGCCAGACCACTCAGTCCTTGTGCCCCACCCTCTTAACACCCCTCCACTCCAGGTACTGTCTGAAGACAGAGACAAAATCAGCCAAAGAATAAAAGCAGACACTGCACTATTTCCTCTGGCAGCAAGGTTAGCCAGCTGAAAACATCCAGCTGTTTAAAGAATAGGCCCTTCTGTTAGTTTGGTGAAGTATTTAGAGTAAGTAGAGGAGGAAATTGGCAAAAAGCATTGTTGATCCCAAGGGGCAGCTAGGTGGCACAGTGGATAGAGTTCTGGGCTTGAGATCAGGAATACCTGTTCAAATCTGGCCTCAGACACTAACTGTGTGATCTTGGGCAGGTCACTTAACCCCAATGGCCCCTCCAAAGAGGAAAAAAAAAGTCAAACTTAGAGCCTGCTGTCTTGTGGCATCAATATATTTTTTGAATACATTACAGGCAGGGGTGTACTTACCAATGTTTAACAATCAGCTTTCTAAAGGGACACCACACTTTTAACTTTCATTGACATTATTGTTCATCCTTCATTCTCAAAAAGGATCCATGACATCATGAGGATGAAGTCTTGACTTGCTTGTGAATTGGATTTAAGTGAGGCAGAGCTGTGCAAAGTCAGTTTCACTCTAACCTCCAGAGTCATAAAAGTCCAGTGGCACAGAAGTCAAGATGACTGTAGATGGTCTGGGGCACAGTGAAATCTGCATTATTAACCTTTTAGCCATCACTTTCTCAAGTCTACACAATCAACAAAACAATAAGCCAAGCCCTAATTTATAGGGTTTGTCAATTGGGAGAGGGGAGGCAATAATTAATGTTTACACTGAAAACTTACAGCTTTCACAAACTTAAGTGGGTCAGTTTCAGCACACCCTTGGTACGTGTAATACATACATATAGGTAAGACTTCATAGTATCATAAATCTAGAGCTAGAAGGGCCCTCAGAGGTCATCTAGTCCAATGCCCTCATTTTCTAGATTAGGAAACTGAGATCCAGAGGCATTACATGCCTTGGTCAAAGTCACAAAAGGAGTAAATAACACTGTTCTGAATGCTTTAGGGGTGAGAGCCTTGAGCCAGGAATCTTGAACTTGGGAGGAGGTCCTGACTCAGTGATTATCTCATTTTGTGAGTTTTGAAGTAATTGGTAATTTTAGCATTCAAGGAAAGATATGTAAAATATGATCCAGGGCAATCAACAGGAAATAATTACTCAAATATCCATCATGTGATATATTTGATCATGACTGGCCTGTAATTTATTTATTTAGGGTGCAACAGGGGTCAAGTGGTTTACCCAGGGTCACACAGCTCGTTAAGTATCTGAGGCTGGATTTGAACTTCAGGTCCCCCTGACTCCAGGGCCAGTATTCTTTCCACTGTGTCACCTAGCAGCCCAGACCTGTAATTTCAACAAGATGGGGTACTATCTATAATAACACCTAGTATTTATATATCACCTTAAGGTTTACAAAACACTTTACAAATATTTGTACAAAAGTACAGATACATTTTTTTTTTGTATTTAACCCTGGGATATAGGTCCTGAGCAAGAAATAATTTTTCAAATCAACTTTATAGTTCATAATATGAAAATATATTTGGTCCTGCCTGACCTGTAATTTCAACAGTACAGGGAACACTTCATAGAACAATAATAGATAGCATTTATATAGTTCTATAAGGTTTGCAAAGTGCCTTACAAATATTTTCTCATTTTTACATTTAACCCAGGAAGTAGGTCTTATTATTATCCCTGAGGATTAACTGAGGCAAGCAGGAGTGAAGTGACTTGCCTAGGGTTGTACAGCTACTAAGTGTATAAAACTGGATTTGAATGCATGTCTTCCTGACTCCAGGTTCCCCTTCAACAGGATGTCTTTTCCAATTCCTCTTAATTCTTCCCCTTGTTGAGTCCCCCTTCCCCCCTGCAATTGTCCTACAGCTTGTTTGCACACAGTTATTTGCAAATTGTCTCCCCCATTTGACTGTGAACCCCTCCAGAACAGGGACTATCTTTTATCTGTTTCCCTAGCAATTAGCACAGTGTCTCACACATAGTAGGTGCTTAATAAATGTTTATTAATTGACTGAGTGGGAATTCACTGCCTCAGCTAGCTGCCTCTATGGAAACTCCTTAGACAACAGAATTTCTCTAGGCAGTAAGGTGCTCTTACTTGCCCATAGTTACATAGCTATTGTGTGTCAGGAGCAGAACTTGAACCAAGATCTTCCTTATTCCAAGACTGTCACTACCCATTCTACCCCATTGTCTTTCTTGAAAATATTAAGAGGAACAATTAAGACAAGTTCAGCCAAAGAGAGGAGGAAGTAGAAATCACTATGGTGCTTTCTTCATTGCTGGAACAATACATGCCTTAAGTTTTTGAGTACTCAAGTTTTGATGACCTGGCACAAAGCTCCAATCAATCCACCCTGGTTACTGGCAAGGCCAATTAAGCAAGTTGCTTTATCTGTCTCTGACTTGGTTTTCTGATCTGTATAGTGGGGATAAGAATTCTTGTCCTGAAGGGGCGTTATAAAAATTAAATGAGTTAATTGCTATGAAAGGATTTTGAAGGAAAAAAAAGAAGAGGAAGAAGAAATAAGAAGTTATCTCTTCAAATGCAAAACAGGACCCATATGTTCTGGGTTAACTTTGGCAGAGACAGAGCTTATGGTCAAAGCAACTTGATGGAAATGATTTTAAATGACAGAGTTTGTGTGTGTGATTTTAACTTAATGCAGTACAAAGCATAACCTGCATTAAAAAAAATCATTCCTTTCTTTCTCGTACTCTATTTAATTCTCCCTGTAAAATGCTTGAGTCCTGAGACTTTTGAGACAGCCCCTAGGTGTGAAAGGGGGCCAGTATACTGGAGGAGGAGAGAGCAAGTTTGAATGTTATAAACGCACCATTCTGTCTTAGTAATTGTATCACAGTTGACAGATGCTGCAGCGGTCATGTGACTAGAACATGACCTCATAACTCCCTAGCCTCCTTCCCTCGCTCTCTCGCTCTCTCGCTGCCTCCCGCTCCCCTCCTCAGAGGGAAGAGTAGGCGTGGAAGGCATTTCCACTGTACAAGTTGGCAAGTTATTTAAAGGAGATGTGGGAATTTGGGAACTCACAGATGCTCCCTGAGAGGAGAGACAGGCAAAGGCATCCATAACTAACTGCTTAGCTGCTTTTTTGGGGTGGGGTGGGGTGGGGGACCCAGGCAGAGGACAGGAGTAGGCAGAAATGTTTCTGTCCCACTCCAAAGTGAAGCCATCATTCAACAAGTCTTCATTAAGCAGACTCCTTTTGGGAATCTGAACCCACCCTGCCCAAGTGTATAGTCTAACTGGAGAGCTAAGACTCAGTTATGGAAAAAAAACAACAACACAGTCAAAAGTATAGGACAGGGAGCAGTTAAGGGTTCAATTTGTGATTCTGACTCTAAGGGCTACAGACTTTCTTTTCTGAGCAATAGCTTTTAGCAAAGATGCTGCTAATCTGGGGGGGAGGGAGGGGAGATGACCAGAGTGAGGTGACCAGTATGGTGGAAGGCCTGAAGATCATCCATCCATCCATCCAAACATTGGTCAATCAATCGATATTTATTGAGGATCTACCACATTCCAGGCACTGAGCTGGAAATACAAAGACAGAATTGAAATGGTCCCTGCCCTCAAAGAGCTTACATTTTAAGGGAACTGGAAGTAGGGGCAAGATATATATAAAAATAGCTACATGATAGATAAAAGGAAATGGGGGTCACTAACAGTTACAAAAGGTGGCGTGGTGGGGAGGACTGGAAAAAACTTCTGGTAGAAGGTGGTGCTTGGGCTATTTGGAAGAAAATTAGATTCCAAGAAGTAGAAATGAAGAGAGAATATGTTCCTGTCATGGAAGACGGGAAGACGTTCCATGTCCATGGAGTACAGTCCACAAAGAAGAGAGATGGAGTATTGTGGCTTGGAGACTGACGACAGGAAAGCCAGTATAGCCTGACTAGAGAGTTTGTGGAGGGGAATAATGTGTAATAAGTCTGGAAAGACACTGTAGGATAGGCTTAGTTTGTGAAGAGCTTGAAATGGCAAAGAATTTATATTTTATCCTAGAGGTAAGCCATTGGAGTTTATGGAGAAAAGGCAGGGTGGGGTGGGCAGAGGTGACATGTCAGATCTGTGTTTTAAGAAATTCTGTTGGTGGCTGTGCGGAAGAGAGATTGGAATGAGGAGAGACTTGTAGCAGGGAGGCCCATTAGAAGATACTGCAGGAAGTAGTTGGTTCCCCCTTATGTTAAAGATTGGATATCCACTTGTCAGATGTTATAGAGGGGATTCTTTTCAAGTACAGGTTACACTCGACAATTTTTATGGTCCCCTCTAACTCTGAAATTTGGTGATTCAAAAGAAATTGCTCATTGAGTTATGGAGTGTTCAGGATGATTTCTCAGAAATGACTGAAATGAAGCTTTGCTTTTATCACTACTTTGGTTCTGTGAGGAGGGGAAGGAGACCAACCAGACTCCTGCTTAATTCTAGACCCAACTAATTATCTGTTTGCAGTGTCTGTCCAACATACACCCACACCCACACCCACACACCCATATATATGTATATATTTATACACAAACACAGAGTTATCCCTTCCACACGACAACTTGCCCCATTTCAGTTTTGATATATCATGGGTCAGCATAAAAAATTAAATGGGAATCTTGGGGAGTTTTGTAGAAGCCACAGACAATACACAAAGGCCAGTAGATGACACAGAAAAAGTTTGGAAATGTATAAAATATAAATATAGTATTATATAATGTCAACAGATTTTATCATTTGATGCCATAATAATTCAGACTTCTCTGCTACAAAGGGATGGCCAAAATTTTTTAAAAAGATTTTCTAGATTGACAGGGCACCATGCCCTTAGCCCCCAAGATGTGAAAAGGATAACTGTAGATAAGCTCCATCCAATTGCTTATCATATTCTGGAAAATTAGTATACTTCATTTATGTGGTGTATTGTTCCTTTCTTAATCCCTGATTCAACTTGATTTTCACTGGCCAACCTTGAAAAGCTGTTGAGTAGCTCTCTAGGAATGAATGAATGAATGAGCATTCTTTAAGCACCTACTATGTGTCAAGCTCTATGTTAGTCACTAGGGATACAAATACAAAAGTGAGAATCTCTCTGCTGAAGGAGTTTACATACATTTTTATAAGTTTATTGATATATTTTGTTTTTACATCACCTACATTTCCCAATGTATCCTCCCATCCCAAGATCCCTCTCTTATAAAGAATAAAAAGAGAGAAAAAATAAAACCACAGTTAAACCAGACTAATTAATTTGTGAACCAAAGCTGACATTATATGCAGTGTCCTACACCCAAAGTTCTCTGCCTCTGCAAAGAAGGGAGGAGCTGCATCTGCATATTTCTTCCTTGGTGTCAAGCTTATTATTTTGCAGCATTCTGTTTCCATTGTTTTGCTATTTTCTTTTCCATTTCCATTATTGTAGTCATTGTACATATTGTTTTTCTGGTTCTGATTACTTCACTTTGTCTCAGTTTATATGTGCCCTCCCATACATCTCTGTATTGATCATATTCATAATTTCTTAATACCATTCCATTAGGTGATGAAAATGTTATTGTTCTGGACTTGAAGTCAGGAAGATTTGAGTTCAAATTTGGCCACAGACACTTACTAGCTTTGTGACCCTTGGCAAATCACTTTACTGCTGTTTGCCCCAGTTTCCTTGAATTTTAGAATATTAGAATGCTCTGAGAGTTGTCCCACCCTTCTGGGAGTCAATCAGGAATTACGTATGCAAAGAAAGTGAGTGAAATGACCACAGCCTTTAATACAGAGATCGAGCTTCTAGGCATATACCCAAAGGATAGAAGGAAGGAAACAAGCATTTATCAAGCACCTGTGCTGGGCACTGTGGTAAATACTTTACGATTATTATTTCATCTCATCCTTACAACAGCCTTAAGAAGCAGGGGCTATTATTATTACTATTCTAGGAAATTCAAGGATCTTACCCTAATAGAAGTTCCCTGAAGTTTTTAGTATAGAGGTAGGGGTAGAGATATGATGCAGACTCCCAGTTCCTCTTGTGATATCTTCCTCTGTCTTTTCTTTCAGCAACCTGAAATGAGGTTGGCATCATCATTCATCTTCACTCTAGAATCTGGAAGCTCTCTCTCTGTCTCTCTGTCTCTGTCTCTCTGTCTCTCTCTCTCCTCTCTGTCCTTTTGTCTCCCCCCCCTCTCTCTTTCTCTCTCTCTCTCTCTGTCTTTCTCTCTCTCTCTCCCTCTCTCCTGTTTCTTTTTTCTCTCTCGGTAAGCAGAGAGGTATCTATCTGTTTATCTATCTATCTATCTGTTTGCCTCAGTTTCCTCATCTATAAAATGCGCCAGAGAAGGAAATGGCAAACAACTCTAGTATCTTTGCCAAGAAAATCCCAAATGAGGTCATGAAAAATTGGGCATGACTGAAATGACTGAACAACAACAACAACAAAAAAATCTATCTAGGTTCCAGACCTTTCCATCCTTTTCTTCCCACTCTAACCACACAAATTTACCAAGTCTCTGCCTCATGCCTTCAGGGCCTTGCTGGGTGGCTGCTTTGCTAATTTATGATAGGATAATTCAAAGCAAGGTGTTAATGGTTGATAATTAAAGTCTTATTCTTCCCTTCAGGTAGATTTATGTCTTCATAGGGAACAAAACCTTAATAGTGGAGCTTGGGGTGGTGGCAGACTGGGGGAAGAGCTGATTGAGGCTCCTGGAGGCCTTCACATAGCAACATATGGGTACCAGCCTACTCTGCTTATGTGTAAGGTCTAACCTGCTTGTATTAAATGTACCTGACTTGTTTAACTCCTCAGTAATTCATTGATTCTAAAGGAAGAAATTGCTCATTTAGAAAATATGTGTTAAGCAGCTATTTAGTTCAAGGAGAAGGTGCATTGCTACTATTAGGTCTATGGAAAATTGCATGGTACAATCTGTGCACATATGTTGGGGATAGGAAGGTCAAGGGTGAAGGCTGGTATCCCAGAGGTATCCCAGAGCCAGGAAACCACAACGATTATTGCAGCACATCTGGAACATCTGAAGATGTTGCAGATTTGAGGAGAAAGGGCCTGTTTCAGGGTCTCCAGTAACACAGGACAGCTAGGTAAGAAAATAATAATTATACTAAGAGCTAACATTTATGTAGCACTTACTATATATAGGAGGCACTATGGTAAGCACTTTATAAATATCTCATCTAATCCTTATAACGACCCTGGGAGGTAAGTTCTATTATTATCCCCATTTTGCAGATTAGGAAACTGAAGCAAACACGTTAAGTGACTTGCCCAAGGTCACACAGCTAATAAGTGTCTGAAGCCATATCTGAACTCAGGTCTCCCTGACTCTAGGCCTCCATCAGTCCCCTAGCTGCCCCAAGATCTTCCTTCTTTCCCAACCAGCCCCAATCTAACCAGTATATGGTTTCCTCTCCCTTCTTCTTACTATAACAGTTACTGCTACTCTCCTTTTCACTCCATATTTAACTGTAGAGGGTCCTTGCTTCCATTGCCCTCTGTTTTCCTTATCTCCCAGACATTATTAAGTCCTGGCCTAGTATCTGGAACCATTTTCCCACTGTAGTTCATTCAACATTGTTAGTTTTAGTCCTGTACTCTCCCTAACCTTTATGACAGGATTTTCTTGGGCCTCTGGTGAATAAATTCTCCCCTGGTTCCAAGTAATCCTGAAAAGTTGCATTTAATTAGATTCCTATAAATGTTAATGGATCCTAAATCCCCTAAAAGGCCTTTTCATAGTATCCTACAGAAAATCTTTTTGTAAACTGGATAAATCACCTCCTAATATAACCTTCCCTTTGGTCAAATTTTTATAACTGAATCATGGAGGTGTTTTTTCTTCTCCTTCCCTTTTTTTTAAGAAAATGCACTCTAAAGGTTTCGTATTTAGAGGAAATAGTTTCCTATTTAAAGGAAACTTTATTTAACTTCTTGAAGTTTAAATAATTCTGAGGAAATGGGCATAATCACCTCCTAGTCAATCTGTTTCTTATTGCATCTAGTCTAATAGGTTTGCTCAAAGAAGACCTATTCAAATTAATCCTTCTCTTGATCTGGGATTTAGCCTTCATTTGAGTGAGATTTAGAGAATTCAGGGCAAATATCTGAAAGAGAAAAAGAAATATATGCTCTCTTCAGGCCCTTTCCTAAGACACACATTCCTGTCCAGGCGTAGGTGGCCCAGCATTGGGGATTGGGAGAGAAGGAAGCAGGGATGATCCCATCCTTTGGAAGAAGTCACTATACAGCTCTTAATTTCAGATTTGCTCATATGCATGGAGGAAGCAGAGTTGTTTGGATTAGTTTGAGGTGTGGGATATTTAAGGGTTTTATGTCTTTTATTTCCTCATAGATCAAAAAGAAGCAACATGTGTCTCCCAGAGATTGTTCCTCTGGAATCTTCTTGTGAGAAGTAATAAACTACAACAACCCTGGGATAAATCCATGGTTTGACTGCTCTGGGCATTCTCTCCAATAAAGATCATACCCTCATTCACGCCTTCTCATTTCAGGTAATGCTTGTCTTTTTCTTTCCATCAGTCCTTCAGAGAACCTTCCTCTGGTTCTTTTCGTATTTTGGGTGCATCAATGTAACACTGAGGCTGGCCATTTAACTCTCATTCCTGCTATCTGACTGGCCTACCACCCTCAAAGATCTTTCCATTGCTCTTTGGGTGGCTTGTAAACCTGATGCTAGTATGACGGTGTTTCACAACTTTCCTCCAGATAGTGCCAACTCATGAAGAAAAAGACGGCCTTTTGTATTAAAGGACAGCTTGGAACCACTCCAAGCGATGTGTGTTTCCCCCAGTTTAACCCACCTCCACTTTCTCACCTGATTTCCTTTCATAAGCCATTTTCTAAAGAACTAAAGAGTGAAGTCCTCCAGCCTGCATGGTAGATAGGAGTAGGATGCAGCACATGACCAACAAAGAATTGTGTAAGAGAAATGGGGTACAAAATGTCATCAGCTGTGTGATGGGAAAGGAACGTGGAGAAAGTGAGAGATACAAAGGACAGACTGTATGCTCTGTTGGTATCCATTAATGGATGATTATATCTAGAGGAAGGCCCTGAGCATATTGGTTAGATCTCTCTGTGAAGGATTCTGGGAGGAATAAACCACAGTCACACAGATGTATATGTTGTGGTCTGCATTGCTGGAGAGAGTATTCCCATTGAAATAGACTTTTAGGAAAAGTGTCAAAATATCTTCATAATCATACAGTTGACTGGAAGATACAGAGAATATAAGATGCCATAGTGTTTATTGCACTTTGACTTTTTTAGAAAGCATTTGGCTGAATAGAACAAAATATTGCCTTAAAGCCCCTAGATGGAGTAATAGAATGTGACCAACTTGCTAATTGTACAGGCAAGAAAACTTCTCAGACAGCAAAGGTCACTGGATTTAGAGCTAGATTTAGATATTGTGCCCATTTCTCCCCTCTGGAGAACAGACTGGAGAGCAGCAGAGCTAAAAGCATCCATGAGTCCTTTAGGGGGGAGAGTGGCAGAAAGCTTGTGCTTGTGTATAACATGCCCCACCAATCCTGTCCCCAACATTACTGTAAGGCAGAAGACATGGGAGATTCATGTGCTTCCGCCCACACTCTCCTAGAGAATTTCTGGCTCTCAAGTTCTGGAATCTAGCCTTTTAAAGAGAGAGAAAGGGAAATTCCTGAGCAACACCAGTCTTTGGGTTGCTAACTTACTGTTCTAAGTTCAAGAGTTCAGGGAATCCAGCATTCCAGAGAAAGAATGGATATTTTCTGGGTGGCATCAGACTTAGAAGTGCCTCTTTAGCAACTCCAAGTTTTAGAGTTCAGAGAGTGTAGAGAGAGGGGACACATAAACCATCTTCTTATCTGAAGAGGATGACATATGTGATCCTCACACCTGGAGGAAGGGCAGTGGTCTAAAGCTGTGACATGGGGAGAAGAAAGACCACGGATTTTTCTCTCTCCTGTTTAGGTCTAATGGGAAGGGAGATGTCTCTCTAGCAATCCCCATTTCGTTTCCCTTTCTGGGGAAGGCCAAGATCTCATGGAAGTCCCATAAAGCTAGATTTTCTATATAGGTCTCTAAGTCATGGGGTTTCTTCTTTAGGAACTCCAAGTTGGTTTCCCTTCTGAGTGTTATCCAAACTATAGGACGTTTGGCCCTGAGTAGAAGGTTTGACCCAGTGGAGAGGGAAGAGGAGCTGTATTTTTGGTCTGCTGTGAACCTATTATATGTTTTCTATAATTTCTGTTTGGTGGAATAAAGGTTATCTTGTGCGTGATATACGTTGTTCCCTTGAATGCTTGTATAGGACCTTCTTACCCTTTCCTCCACATCTACGGAGACTAGACACAAGCTTTGTTCTGATATATCTAAGAGAGAACTATGGGTGAGAGGAAAATAAGCCAAAGAGATATTATTTTTTTATTGCCTTTGAGATTGAATCTAGTCCATATAAATCCAGAGTTTGGCCACAGGTTACGTACTTAACTGCAAATATCAGCTTTTTGTGTGTAGGGCCACTTTTTTTTGTCTGGGTAGCCTTATAAGCCTTGTAAGCTAGCACGGTGACTTGCATGTAATAGATACTTCATGTATTTATTAATTCAGCTGAACTGTCCTATAGTCCAATAGTTGTCTCCCCAGTTAGATGCTAAACATCTTGAGGTTAGAAAACTTATCTTTAGTTCTTTGTATACCCTATAGGCACTAGCCCAGGGTTCAATACATAACTGATATTTAGGAAATGCTGGTTAATTTCCAGATTACTTGAGCTTTTGATATGGCGGATTTTGGCGGAGGGACTGGCTCTCTGTGCTCCCAGCAATATCCAACCCTACTTAAAATGGCTTACTCAGCACTTTCCAGAAAAAAAAAAAAAACCAACACATTTCCAGACTGCAAGCTTCCAGTGTTTGCTTTCTGCCCCAAGAACATTACAAAGGGTCCTTTGATGGAAAGTTTGAAGCAAAGTGGTTGAGTCATTTGGCATTAGCAAAGCAGGGGGGGAAACCATCCAGCTAGATTCTCCACTTTGTTGATTGAATAGGTTCATAGCTCAAATACCAGAGAAAAGGCATTTTAGTCAAATCCCCGCCTACCTCTGTGGGGAAGAGAATGCTGTAAAGTCAACTTAGAGAACATTAGTTTTGTGTAAGCCATGTGATGAGGAGCTGAAAGGTAGATACGTGAACAGCATACTAAGCAATGTCTTTGCTGGCCAATTCGGCATCTGTCTCCAGCCTACACCTTCTCTGTGAGGGTTTGGCAGTCCTCTGGAATATAGAGCTGTGACCTGACAGCAGAACTCCACAATCTCCGAGTCTCTGGAGTCTAATTATGAGGTGGGAACTGCTTAAGGGATGTAAATTGTTTTCCAATGAGGCCATCAAAAAGTTTGAGCATCAGATTGAAACTATATAGAGTAGAAAGCCTTGAACAGGTCATCCAAATATCTGGGTGTGAGTCCTTACTTCTTGAATTTGTCACTGAAATCCTCTGGGCCTCACTTTTCTTAACTATAAAATGGGGACCTTGGAATTTAGGTCTAGAAGGCTCCTCAGAGATAATGTCATTCTACCCTATCATTTTTACTGAAGCATAGAGAGATGAGGTGACTTGTCTAAAGTCACTTGGGTAGTAATAGAAATAACTGGTATTTATATAACTCTTTAAGGTTGCTAAGTACTTTATATACAATCATCTCACTTGATCCCTACAACCACCCAATGAGGTAGGTAGGTACCACAGGGATTAATGCTCCCTAGTTTGCAGATGAGAAAATTGAGGCTTAAGAGAGATTAGATGGCTTGTCCAAGGTCATCCAAATTTTAAGTGTAGAAGGAAGAATTTGAAGCCAGGATTTCCTGACTTCAAGACTAGCACTATATCCACTGCATAGCAGGGGTACAATAGGAATCCCAGTTTTCTGATTCCAAGTTCAATGCTCTTTAATTTTTTTCTTAACTGTACTGCTAATGAGCTCTTCCTATCTCATAGCTCTGGGCTATGAGGATCAATGAAAGTACTTTGAGGAAAATAAATTTAATAGTAAGGAATTATACTTTATGAAAGTTTCCTGAGATCCAAGGTGGGACTTCTGCAATATCCTGGATGGTGGGCAATGTCCTGCCTTCTCTGAGGATGCTGGATGAATTCTGACTGATAAACTTGTAGCTGCTGCCTCTGTGGCTAATTGAATCCAAATAAATCCCAGATTTTATAAATGATCACTGAGGCTTGGCCAAAATGACTTTGAAATGCTGGAGACATTGTTTTTCTGCTGTGCCTCATGGAAAAACACCATCTTTTAATTATGTTTAACCTTCCTGCAGGAACGGTGGCAACTTTTAAATAATAAATGAAAGTATATTAGCAAGCTTCCCTCCTTCCCCTTCCCCCCAAAGCTAAACTCACTGGGAGCCTGATCAGAAGGGATTAGAGAGAAGACAGAGATAGCTCTGGGGTATTCCCAGAGTCCGGGATGGTTGTGCAAGCTCTGGCTGAAGTCATTCTGCTTCTTTAAGGGCTGGACAAAGAGTTCAGCTGAAAAGGAACAGATGTGATTCCCTTAACACCTCAGCACGGAGGAGGTTACATCAGCGGCTTACTTCCCTTGGCTTACACATACTGAGCCATTGTCCTTTATACCCAGTCCTGTGGGTACATTATCAGGAGATACAAAGATTCAAATAAGACATACTCCCTTGCCTAAAGAACAGCTGGGTCCTCAGTGGAGAGAGAGCCAGGAATGGAGTCAGGAAGAACTGAGTTCAAATCTAGCCTGGGACACTTACTAGCTTCATGATTCTGGGCAAGTCACTTAGTAATGTTTGCTTCAATTTCCTTATTTGTAAAATGGGGATAAAAATAACCCCCAGGGTTGTAGTTAGGATCAAATGAGATAATATATGTAAAACATTTAGCATAGTACCTGGCACATTGTAAGTACTACATAAATGTTGCCTATTATTATTATGAGGATCAGCTAGGTGGTTCAGTGGGTAGAGTGCTGGGCCTGGAGTAGGAAGACTCAGGTTCAAATCTAACCTCAGACACTTACTAGCTGTGTGACCCTGGGCAAGTCACTTGACCCTGTTTGCCTCAGTTTCCTCACCTGCAAAATGAGCTGGAGAAGGAAATGGCAAACCACTGCAGCATCTTTGCCAAGAAAGCCCCCCAAAAGGGTCACAGATCTGGACATGAATATAAAAAGACTGAACAACAGTTATTATAAATTATTTATTTAATTTTAAATTTAGATTTTTATATTTATTTAATATTATTTAATCAATTAATTTATTTAAATTTTTTATATTTTTTCCAATTACATGTAAAAACAATTTTTTACATTCGGTTTTTAAAATATTGAGTTTCAAATTCTCTCTCTCCCTTCTTCCCCTCTCCCTTTCTTGAGAAGGCAAGCAATTTGATATAGATTATATATGTGTAGTCATGCAAAACATATTTCCACATCCATTATTATTAAAGGAGGCTGTTATCTAGTGTAGGGAAGATAAGACATGTAAATAAATACCAAATAACTCTGAAAGTAGTAGAAAGAGATAAATGCTACCAGTCAGTCCCAGAGAAGATGCTATGAAGAGAAAAAGGAGAGAGAAAGATCACTTGGGACAAGAGGGCAGGAATCATAAAAAGGTGCCATTTGTTTGGGACCTTTAAGCAGAGGTTTAACTAGGAATTCCAGAACCTGGTACACATTTAGTTAAGTGGGATTGGGAGGGACGGGTGTTGTAGTCTAAGTCGACCTAGGAACATGCTGTTGGCGCACAGTCCACAATATTCCCTAGTGAACCCAAATAGATGAAAATGTAATTGGGAAATAGTTAACAAAATAAATAAAAATACAATAAAACAATATTACTTGTCTAAATTTAGTCAATATGTAACCTACAGGGATACTTCTGTACAGATTTGTGGCCCATGCTTCTACTTGAGTTTGACATCTCTGGGCTAAGGTATGGCCACACCTGTATGTAGTTGAGGTAGATTGGAGATTGAGAAGGGGGTTGAGAAGGCTGAGGGGAGTTGGGAGTTGAGAAGGCTGAGGCCAGTGTTCTCAAAGGGAGCCAATAGAGAACAAGACTGTGGCCCAGGCCATAGTTCTAAACTTAGAGCAGAGGGAGAATGACCTAGAAGTATCTAGAAGACAGCAATGAGGCCCTGAAGCCATTGGAGTGGTGAGGAGTGATCTTTAATGGAGCAGTTGTTGTTCATCCTTCTTTTATGAAGAAGACCAATGACATCATGAGGGTGATATTTTGATTTGCTTGTGAAATGGATTTAAGTGAGGTAGAGCTGTGCAAAGTTGTCAGCCTTACTCTTTTCCCAAGTCATCTGAGCCCAGTGACAAGACAAAAGTCAAAATGACTGGTGATGGCCTAGATTGCAGTGGATGACCTTGACCTTACTAAATCAAGGTTGGAATTTCAGTTTTCCTGAATCCAGACCCAGGCCTCTAGCCTAACTAATCCTATAGATGAGGACACTGAAGCCCATAAAAGTATAACGACTCTTACAAGTTCATACATGTAGTAAATTGCAGAATCAAGATTCACACTCAGGTCCTCTGACCTAAGTTAAGTAATTTTTTAGCTGCACCACAGTAGAATGGTTCTCAAAGGACACAGAGAAAAGAAGCAGGCAGGACAGGGGACAATGATGACCAGAGGGGATCTAGGAGGTTGTGGTAGCTCTGAGCTCCCTTTCATGTTCTCCACAGTTGACTTTGAATATCCCAAATCCCCCAGTGGGGCAGCTAACATTTGTGCATAAATGAGCATAAATAAAATCAATAGATTATATGATAACCTGATATGCATTTGTAAGGATGTGGCCCTTTAGACTCAGCAAAGTTCAAATCAAAAGGGATGTTATAATGTATAGGGGAAGCCATTTCCTATGTAAAGAAGTATAGCATGCCTTAGAAAGGGTCTGAACATTGAATAACTTAATTGTTTATGAAAAAGCCAGCCAGATGCCTCAGGGCACAGGTTGCTTCAATATCTTTCTCTGACCACTCTTTTCAATTAGAACCCCATAGGAATCTTAGGAGTGTAGCTGATTGATCATTTTAGAGTTCTCTCTCTTAGGGAAGCCAATTCTGAAGCAAGAAGAATTTTTTAATAGGATAGGTCTTCTGTTCATGCAGATGACAAACCTTAGGGTCAAGGCCCAGAGAGAGACAAAGAGAAAAGGATTCTGTCACACCTAGGTTAAGGGTTGTTAACCTTAATGAAGGAACACATTAGTATTCTAGCTTAATAGACCAGGTAATGTTCCTGCTGAAGAGAGTGCAGCTCAGTCAGAGACTATTGTAGGTGGCCAGTCAGTCAATAAATGTGAATTAGGCACCTACTATGATGACAACCAGGCACTGTGCTAAGCACTGGAAAACAAAGAAAGGCAAAACACAATCTCTTCTGTCAAAGAATTCACATCACAGTCTATTGGGGGAGAAAACACCCAAACAACTATGTACAAATAAGCTATACTGTTAACAAGATAAATGGGAAATGCAAAATAATCTACAGAGGCAAGACATTAGCTTTAAGAGAGATTGGAAAAGGCTTCCTGAGCTCAGGGGTTACAATGGATGGATCTATCTAGTGATGCTGAATGCTTGGTAGCAGAACGGTGAAGCCCTCTTAGACTGAATTGGGGAGAGGGGGCTGCAGAAGGAGGGAGATGACATTCTTCAGCAAGAGTCCATTTCCCATGAGTCACAGTGACCAATCATCATTTGCCTAGTCACCATATGTAGTCGTTTGCATGTTTTCTCCCCAGCCGGGACTGTCTTTTGCCTTTTTCTTAGTACAGTGCTTGGCACATAATAAACAATAAAGGATTATTTGATTGACTGAACTGAGTTCTCTGTGTCATCCAAGCAATGTTCTCCTCATCATCCCTGTTACTTTGATTCATGCTGCCCACTCTAGTAATCTCTCCTTTGAAAAACAGTTAAGCAAAACAAGCTGACATTCAGTACCTGAAGTCCTTTCTCTGTCTGCCAAAAGGAAGGAAATGAATTTCATCATTTGTTTTCCAGGACCAAGATTTGCGATTGTTTAATCTAAGTTTGGCTGACTTCGCATGTTTTTTTTTTTTCATTAAATCATTTCCGTCATGGCGTACAGTATTCTGACTAGACTGTCTTCAACTTGTATCAGTTAATGTAAGTCTTCCCATGCTTCTCTGAATTCCTCATATTTTTTATTGTGCAATAATATTTAATTACATTCATATAATGTAATTTGTTTAGCTATTTCTCAATTCTTGGATCCTATTTTGTTTCTTTTTCTTTTCTTTTTTTGGCTAACACAAAAAGTACTGCTGTGAATATTTTGGCATATGTCTTTGGCTTATCTTTTTATGTCTTTGGCTTCTTTGAGGTAAATGCTTTGTAATGGAATAGCTTGGAGATCTTTGAATGTCAGACTAAGGAATCTGGACTTTAGTTTGTAGGCACTGAACCACTTAATTTTTTTTTGTGGGGGGTATGGGAAAAGGGCTACTCAAAACATTATTTTCTTCTTTGCCTCAACTTTTTTGAGTGGTTAAAATCTGTACGAGTGATTCAGCACTTGACTATATACTCTGATCTCATTCTTTAAATGTTTCATGCGTGGGTCTTATCTTTCCCATTGGATTAGAAATTCCTATAGTGCAGGAAACTTTCTTTCTCTCTCTCTCTTTTTTTAAAAGCAACCAGAGAGGGACTGGACATATAGTAGGTATCCAGGGATGGAATAGAATCCGAACCTTTTTAGAGCTTGGCAAGGTCTGAGAGTCCAACTATATCACTTTACAGATGAGGAAATTGGGGGCCAGAGGAGTTGTGACTTGTCTGAGGTCACGTGGCCTGTTCATGACAAAGCTGAGAATAGAACCTGGGTATTTACTTCCTGGCCAGTGTTTGTCATAGTAAAGGGAACTTGAACTTGCCACTCACTATGAAATTTTTGCCCCAAGTGTTTTGTTTGCTCCAGTTTGGCTCAGAGTGGCATACCACAAATCTTGAAATCCTGAATTGGGACTGTGGCTGAGGGTATGTGGTGGCTATTCAGGATTAAACCCTGGTGGGGCAAGGTGGGGTGGGGGAGCAATGAACGTTGTGGCTGTTCTTGAAAACTGAAAAAAAAAAAAAGACTCACATTATCAAAATGCTTTATGCTTTACAGAGCACTTTTCTCATAGAAAGCATCGATTACTGTTTAACACAGTGCTTGGCACATACTGAAAGCTTAATCCATGCCATCTCAATCATTTATTCATATAAGGAAGATAGCACATTACTATTTTCTCCATTTTAGAGATGAAGAAACAAAAGCTCAGAAGCATTTATTTGGGGCCAGTCATGTAACTAATACAAGTGAAGACTGTGACGTCATGCCCCCTAACTCTTAATTCAGTGGTCTTACCAGTGGAGCCACCACTGCCCACCCTACCATGAAGGAGGATTTTTGTTGTTCATTTGTTTCCTGACCCCTTTGGGGGTTTTCTTGGCAAAGATACTGGAGTACTTTGCCATTTCTTTTAGCAGATTGGTTTATAGATGACTAAACTAAGGCAAACAGGGTTAACTTGCCCAGAGTCATGCAGCTAGTAAGTGTCTGATTAGATTAGATTAGAACTGTTAGATTAGAACTCAGGAATATAAATCTTCCTGAATCCAAGCCCAGAGTTCTATCCATCGCACACCTAGCTGTCCATTATGAAGGAGGATGGGGAACCCTATACAGCAGAGTTAAGTCAGACCTTTAAGATTGGTCTTATACCCAGGGAGCTCAGGTCCAACAGTAACTGCAGATACAGATCCCTTGAAAAATACCTCTCTTCTGCCCATGCTCCAGAACATCTGGGAGCTTCCCATCACTAGAGGTCTTCAAGTGGAGACTTAGATGACTATTTGCCAGAAATGTAGAGAGGATGCTTGTTCTAGTCCAGATTGGGCTGGATGGTTTCTGGGGTCCCTTCCAACAGCGCAATATCTGTTATCCTACGTGCTATGGTTTAAAAGGACAAAAGATCTCCTTTGCTCAAAAATATTTCTTCCACCAGCCTGTCTCGGGACCTGAAATCTCACTGTTAGAGATACATTCCCCAGGGTGAATATGCAAATTAAATAATTAGCATATAAACAATCCTTGGCAGATGAATTCAGTATGTTCCAAAAGTCTTGGTGCAGTTTTGAGCTATTAAACCATAATATTAAGCTTTGTATCCAGTCCAAAAACATTTCAGTATGAATGAATTTCTCAGATATTTTTCTCCTGGACAGGAAAGATGAGAATAGAAAGCATGAAGTAACTGTGAATTGTGCTTGGGATTAGAGGGGGAATGGGAAAAAAAAAATCGAAAGGACTGACTTGGTTCTGTCTTCAAGTATCTGTCTACCGCTTCCACAGCCCAGAAGGGTTTTGCCTCCTGTATCTGACCTATTAACCTCCTTTCCCTTTGCCACATACAAATCACACCCATGTTTGTGGCCTTCTTTTCTGGACAGAGAGACCTTGAGGCAAAGACTGCTTCCTTCTAATTACCCAGAAGGAAAGAGCCACTGCCTGGATTTGGCATACTTAGGTGGTCACAGGGAGAAATTCAGGTTCTCCAGGAAGGCAGTTTTGCTCTAGCTTTGTGGATATTTCTGTGTGTTTATATCCATTTGGATGTGTCTGTGTGTTGTGTGTGTATGTGTATGAAAGGGAGAAAAAATTACCTTCTGGGATGGTTTGTTTTAAAAGTACCTTAAGGCAAAAAAGTAGACAAGAGCCAGTTAGGCTCCTTTCTGAAGTGTTCTAACCAGCATGGCCCAGGATGGGGGTTGTGCCTTTAGAGAACAGAAAGACAAGGGCGCTAGGTGATGCAGTGAATAGAGCTCTGGCCCTGGAGTTAGTCGGACCTGAGTTCAAATCCAGCCTCAGGCACTTAACACAAAAACTAGTTGTGTGACCTTTGGCAAGTCACTTAACCCCAATTGCCCTCCAAAGAGCAAAAAAAGAAAACAGGAAGACAGCTAGAGAGACAGAAAAATGAGGGAGTACTCCAATAGCTTATTAGACGGTAAACACATTGGAGGGCTTCAGAATGAGTAATCCCTTTCTCATTAGACCTATGTTGTACTGAACATCCCTCTTCACTTCTTTCCCCCTTTCTCACAGGCATGCAGTCCTCCAGGTGCCCTTCCTTCTCTTACAATTGCTTTATTGAGGAAATTTCCATCTAGAAGGCCAGTGCCCTAATTCTTGAATTTGGGGACTTTCAAACTTGAGATTAGCTATAATGCCACTGGGGGTAAAGCAAAGGAGTTTCCTGTTCCTTCTCTGCAAACACTCATACCTACCCATCATGCCAGTACTTATGCCTACCCTCCATGGGGAGGTGCCATATTGATGGCGCTAAAAAAAAGAGCCACACTTTTAATTTTGTCAAATTTATTGGGGAAAACATTCAATTGATAGCAGGCTCCCCTGTTTTATATCACCTCCTCCCCCATCACTGTATCCTTCTCTGTTCAGAAACTTTTAAGGGTTTCTCACTACATCAGGATACAGTCCATACTCAGCCTGATATTCAAAGCTCTTTAAAATCTGGACGTAACCTACCTTTTTTTCAATCTTATTTTCTAATACTCCCCGATACCTATGATCCCTACCTGATACAGCCCACACTTTCTCAGTGTTCTCTGAATATGCCTGGAGCCTGCTTGCCCCCATTTCATTGTTCACCATTTTCCTGGTATTCCCAGCAGTCAGCACTGTGCTTGGCACTTTGTGAGGGTTAATAAATGTTTATTGACTGACTAACTGAAATGCTTTCCTCTTCCTCTTTACCTGTTTAGATTCTATTCATTCTTCAATATCCAGCACATGTCTTACCTTCTTAGACTCACACTAGCCCAGAGAGATCTCTCCCTCTTTTGAGTTCATATTGCATTCATCGTGCTATTTGTTTGGCACTTGCCATACTTGTGTTGCATTGTAAGTTATTATTTTTTTCCCTCTGGGTGCATCTCATCTCAGAAAAAGCCTACTTGGGCCCCCTAGACAAGGTTTTTAAATGACTCTTCCTATTGGATTCTTCTTGGTGGGTTTAATTCCTTCATTATAAAACAAGTGTAATTAGGGAAATGATTAGGGAAAAAGGAAAAGATGTAATGGAATAAATGCTTTTGTGAAATAAGTAATGATGAACAGGCAGATTTTAGAAAAACCTGTTAAAAACTCGTATGAACTGATGCAAAGTGAAATGAGCAGAACCAGGAAAACACTGCACATGTCAATAACGAAATGGCCAGCCAGGAATGACTCAGCTCTTCTTAGCAACATATTGGTCCAAGACAAGTACCAAGGACTCACAAGGAAAAATGCTATCCACCTCCAGTTAAAGAGCTGATGGACTCTGAATGTAGATTGAAGCATGCTTTTTTCACTTACTTTATTCTTTTTCATTACTTTCCACCCCTCTTGGTCTGTTTCTTCTTTCACAACTGTGACTAATATGGAAATATGTTCTACATGATAGCATATGTATAACCTATATCAAATTTCCTACCATTTTAGGAAGAGGGGAAGGGTAGAGAGGGAGAAGAATTTGGAGCTCAAAATCTTGTAAAAGTGAATGCTAAAAATTTTTCTTTTATAAAAAATTGTTTCTGTTCAGCCAAAGGAAAACAAAGATTATTAAAGATCAGCCATATTGGCCAGACTCTTAAGGATTTTGAATATTTGTATCGCTAATGCAAATGGGCCAGATTGAATCTGAGCTTAAAAATTTTTCTGACATCTAATATGGAAAAAAATACTATTAGAAATAAACAAAAAAATAAAACCAGGACTTACAAAAATTAAAAGTCTCAGAACCTATCTGCTGAATTGCTGATTGAATAACTCCTCACTATCTTCCCTTTGTTTCATCATTGGATGAAAAAATGAATGAATGTGCCAAGCACTAGGTTAAGTGCTGGGGACACAAAAACAGAAGCTAAGACAGTCCTTGCCTTCAAGGGGCTTATATTCTAAAAGGGGGGAAGGGGACAACACAGAGAGGAAAATGGCAGTCAATGTGTTTTAGTCTGGGAAGTTCCAAGGATGGTGAATGAGATCATAGAGGAGAAAGCTGACATAGCCTTGCCAGGAAAAATGGCAGAGTGGATTTAATCATGGTTCCAGAACTGGGGGAATCAGGTGATGGTAGTGGAGGGTGGTTAGCAAGGCTGTCTGAGGAAGATATCAGTGAATTAGAGAATGAAACGAAGCATGTCTTGGGCTTTCTTGAAGTTGCCCACCAACTTCTCACAGTACTGCCTGTCCTCTGGCCTTCATTGATCCTTCTACTGGTTGATTGGAATACCCTTCATAGCCTCACCCTCCCACAGAATTCTTTCTCCAGCCTGTGATTTTATCAATGTAGAGAACTCTCAGTGTGGAGAGCCCCTCCACTGAAGCAGATCACTAAATTCTATGTAACTTATAGTCTGAGAGAGTTATTTGGGGGCAAATGGACAAGCCCATGATCACACAACTAACCTGTCAGAAGCAAGACCTGAGCACAGGTTTCCTGACTCAAAGCCAATTATCCCTTTCTCTACCAGCCAGACAATTTCTCAAGGTACTAAGAAAGGTGACAAGGACAAACTGGCTCCTCTGTGGTAAACTATGGACTCCTAAATGACCTTTGCAACCTGGGCTCCCAACCTATCTTCCCAACTTCATTATTCATTACTCCCCTTCTTATATTCTTCAGTCTAACCAAACTAGTCTTCTTTTAGTTCCTCACACAAGGCATTCTATCTCCCTTGGAGCAGTCAGATGGTGCAATGGATAGAGCATCAGGCCTGGAGTCAGGAAGACCTGAGTTCAAATCTGACCTCAGATACTCGTGTGTGACTTCTGCTTGCCTCAGTTTCCTCATCTGTAAAATAGGGCTCATAATAGTACCTACCTCCAATAATTGTTGTGAGGATCAAATGAGATAATATTTGTCAAGTGCTTAGCAGAGTGTCTGGCACATAGAAAGTACTACAGAAATATTAACTATTATTAGGATTATTACATACTTGTATATGAATATATTTCATTGTTGCTGTTGTTGTTCATTCAGTCGTGTCTGACTCTACGTGACCTCATGGACTTTTGCCCATGAGATTTTCTTGGCAAAGATACTGGAGGCATTTGTCATTTCCTTCTCCAGTGTGTCCCTATGTTACACATAAGGAACTAAGGCAAAGAGAGGTTAAGTGACTTGCCCAAGGTCACACAACTAGTACGTATCTGAGGCTGGATTTGAACTCAGATCTTCCTGACTTCAAACCCGGTTCTCTATCTACTGAACCACCATACATGTATGTATATATATGCATACATATTCATAATACTAACTAGTATTATTATATTAGTAATAATAATTAGTTCATATACTTTTAGTGAGACTGATCTTCCTCTCTTGTCTAGGCTTAAAGTGTAGTATAGCCACTAACTGACCAGTCCCACTACTGATTAGCACGGAAGCTTTGATCCATTCCATTTCCAACTTGGGACAGTTTGGCCAATCTTAGGCAGCCTATTGGTGCCCAGATAAGGGAGCTAGGTTTATGGCAGGCACCTGATTGGCTCTAATCTTACAGAAGTTCAGAACTCTTAAACTCAAGCGATCCACCAGCCTCCTCTCAGCCTCCCCAGCAGTGAAGATTAAAAGTGTTTGTCACCATGCCTTACTCTTTACTTAAAAGTGGCTATATGCTGCCATGAATGTAAATGGTCTTTGATGAATTAAGTGATCTAAATTAATAATAAAAATTAGAACTCACAACATTACATTGTATAATAGGGAATCACAAACCATGAAATTATAAGGTTTTCCAGACATCTGTTAAATAAAATTTCATGGGTACCTAGGTTGGGATGATACATGTCTTCTCCTACTGCTGCTACTATAAATGCCTGGTCTTGGGCTGGTGGAGAGTGATTTATGAGTTAAGTTCAAATTAGTGACATTCTGTGATATTGTCCAGAGTGTGGAATTTCCTTTTCTGTACTACGTACAGTTGTCCAATATACTGTCCCCCACTCCAATATATACAACATATGGTATATGTGTGTATATGTATATATATATATATATATATACACTCATGTGTATATACATACATATATAAATGCTATATATGGTGTGTGTATATGTATATGTGTGTATATATGGTATATGTGTGTGTATGTTGGTGTGTGTTACAGGGAGGCAAGAACAGGTATCTCTAGAGTTTTCTCCTCCACCCTTCTTCCAGGAAGGCTTTGATTCCTGCTAGAAGAGGAAGGGTTAGAGCTAGAGGCTGGCTGCTTTGCCTACCTCAGAGAGATAGGATACTGAGCTAGAACTATACTTGCTCATTTAAATATTGTTACTCTAGTGGAAGTAATTTTTAGGTTCAAACCACTTTCATAATAGCTATTCCTTAATGGGAAAGGAAAATTCCAAGCTATGTATCCAAGTCTTGACTCCCTTCCCAGCAAATACCAGTTCCACAATGAACACACATATGGCAAATAGCAGATAAACCCATTTAGCCAAGTTGATAGCAAAACAGGCAACAGAAGAAGTATACATAGGAGAATATGTACCAATTACAGAGTGAAGGCGCTCTCCCATTGGGAGTGAGTAACTCAGCTCAATCAAAAGAGAGAGAGTCCCAGATCTCACTCAAGGGAAGTTCTCCTTCTTGCCTAGTATAGAATACCAGGAATAGGGGCATGATCAAAATGCCAAATCCTCTACTTTTTGGATTATTCCTAGTCTTCTCTTTCATTGACCTGAAGGGAGTCTGGAATGGTGAATCTTTGCCCTTGATGCTAGAGGCCAGAAGAGCAGAACCCTATTAGACTGTGAGCTCCTTAGGGGCAGGGACTATCTTTTGTCTTTATATTCTCAGAGCCTGGTACATAATAGGTGCTTAATAAATGTTTATTGATAGATTGATTGGTCTCTCTTCTCTCCAGCTCCCCTCATTCAGGCATGGAATACCAAGCAATCAGTCACTACCAATGAGGATTATTCCTTGCAATTGTCTCTTTGATTCAAGGGTTGTATATATATATATATATATATATATATATATATATATATATATATATAGACACACATATTTATACTATGTAGATATGCATTCATGCATTTGCATGTATACGAATACATGTATCTGTCTATCTATCTATCTATCTATCTATCTATCTATCTATCTATCTGTCTGTCTATCTATCTATCCAATCTAATCTCAGAATCTGCCTTCCTACTGTTCTATTTGTAGGGCATTTGATTTGTTTCCAGCTCCTCCCTGGCTCCTCCTCCAATTTGTTTATTGCTACTCTTATTTTGACCATTTCTGGTTCCTTTTCTTTCTTCCTTGATAACTTTTTTCCCCTTTCTCAATTCTTTAGGTAAAGATTAAATGCATTACATTTCCTTTTTTCTATCTTCTAAAATTTTTTTCTTCCTATTTTTTTCCTTTTCTATCTCCTCACCCTCTGCTGGACATGTACAGCTGACATGTCAGTCAATCTTGATGGAATTCTGGGGGCTGGCTTCTGGCCATGTATGACTTATTGCCAAGAATCCCCTGATTGTTTGCTGAGCTGCAAGAGCTAATGCCACATCTGGTAGAAGAGGTAGTTTCTAGCTAGTGGCTCTTCTTGGATGTGAGCCTTCAAGTGACTAGATGTGATGGCAAGGAGGGGTGAAGGACAGTCCTCTATTCCAACATAATAGCGATGTGAGCCACAATTCCCCATGTGGAGCAGATACTCCACTATTTGTGCTTATACTGGGACACCTGTCTGCCTTTACTTGTCTTGTGCATTTTCTTCCTCTAGCATTGTCCTTATAAACACTGAAAGGTGTGAAGAAATTGTATCAGTAGCATCTTCTACCAGCAATTTGGTGGCAGTGGCGAATCTTTCACCCCTTCTAGGGCAGCAGTGGTTGATGGCACTGGAAGAAAGATCTATATTTGGAGGGTTCAATCAGCACCAGAAGAAAGGCCACCAGAAAGAAAATTAAGATGAGCAGTGTGATTGGACAATGTCCAAAGCAGAGGTGAATGTGAAAGGACTAATTCACAGAATTGCCAAATTCTGTTGTCTTAATGAGGTCTAACAACCTTCCATTAGATCACAGTGGTAGTTAGAAGTAAGTTACTGAATTCTGTTCAAAGCATTCTGTAATGCTACTATGATTCTTTTATGTTTAGCATTCCTTTCTCTGTGTGGGGGGGATAAATGACCATTTATATACCTAATGCGTGTTTATACATTGGGTATTCTCCTTACTTTCTTCCTCTCTAGGTAATGCCATAGTCTTCCAGTCCTATTCATATAATCGGTAACTTTTCCCAAGATTCTGGGGAAGGGGGGCACGGAGAAAATATGCAAATGAATTTTGAGAATGGAGAGCCTAATTTACCTATTAAGGAATCAGACCTCTCCATACCTGAACCTGGGCAAACCACAATGACTAGGTAAAGGCTGCAGGTATCTATGCTAGATTTACATTCAGAACAATAAAGTTCACTCTAGGGTCTCCTTTGCTGTGCATCCTGATATGCTGTTGTTTTTATGTTTTAACTGCTCAATGGAAATTCTCTTGTATTCTGGCTGATCTCTGATCTAGGAGCTACTTATGACAATGCTTTTTCGAAACCTACATGTTTGGAGATGTTTCTTATTTCTAATTGTACTGTGCTCTGAGAATGGGATATGTGTGTATGTCTATGTGTGTGTGTGTATATATATATATGTATATATATATATATATATATTCAGCCTCTTTGTATCAATCAAATATACCTTCATGTCCCAAAAGACTGTTTTTCCCCCTTTCCATCATTAACTGACATGCAATTTGAAAAAAAGAGGTATTTTCTTGTCCTCCAGTTAAGTTTTGTGGTATGTCAGTTAATTCTACACTGTTATATTTTTAGCGTTATTTTTTTTCTTCATTAATACTGCTAGCTATATGATCTTGGTCAAATTACTTTCCCTCCCTGGGACTTAGTTGCTTCATCTGCAAAATGAGGGGATTGGAAAGGATAATATCCACATTCCCTTCTGGCTCTAAATCCTATGATACTTTGTCTATTTGACCTATCACTGACAATAGTGTGGAGATTTCTAGTTATATAATATTATATAATATTCCTGGCTTATTTTTTCTTGCATTCCTGCCAGCATTTCTCTAATATATTGCTATGATGGGATTCAGGACATAAAAATTCAACATTATTAAGTTTTTATTGGTCAATGAATCTTTTGCCACAATAAATAGTAAAGGACTATATAAATGTGAGTTATAATTGGAACACTAATATACAGTGACCTTGTTTCTCTCATTCTATGATTTCTGCTACAAAAATCTACCTTATCTTTGTATCCATTCTTTAAAGGTCAACTTAAATTGGCCAGAGGATGGATTCCTCTTATTGCTATCTTTCATTTTGCATTGCTTAGATTTTCCTCATATCACCTCCCAGCAAACCATCCCTTATAATAACGAATTTTAAAAAATAAGAATAGAAAAAATAGTTAAGGTATTATACTCTTGATGGCATCATTTCTCTGGTTTTTGTAGATTTTGCCTCAAACTCTTGCTTTTTTTTTTCAATGTAATGTCCGAGGGACTGATCCAAAGTCATCCAAAGTTTAAAATCTGAAAATATTATTCCTCTCCACTTTTTTGGGAACTTATAAAATGTTTTATCTTTAAAGTGGAAAAATCTTGAGGGTTAGTTTTGATGACTGCTTAGAGATGAGATTCTATGTGACCTTTAGGTATTTCCGCTAAGACTGTTCTTTCACTTGAGAAAATTGTTTTTCCTATTATTTACTTGTATATCATTACCTCATTGCTGACCAATCCTCATTTTCCCTGAAGTCCCTATAACTGACAGAGTAGATTTTGTTGGTTTATTTTTTGGATTCCTTAGTTTCTCTTGCTTTATGATGATATGTAACCCACAGCCAAGCATTCCAAGCTCTGGCCATATATGGATTTGGTCCAGTCTTGCAGGTGGCCCTTAAAAGATCATTCTTTCACTGACTCATTTTATCCCAAAGTTTCCTTTAGGAAAATTGCTAAATATAGTTTGGGTATAGTTTCCCAAGAAGGGAAACATAGAAAAACGGTTCCCATAACCTGTACAAGCACTCTAGGTAACAAATGCATTTATTTAGTATGGTATAGTCTTTATTTCACTTTTAGAGGAATATTTTAAAAGTACAAAGACTTATAGGAGCCCATGAAAAAATATAGAAAATACATAAATGGATTCATAATAGCCCATAAAACTCAATAAAATGATCTCTCTCTCTGGTGAGTGCTACTTTTCTACAGGGTCCTGAAAGACTCCAGACAATACTCTACTGTAGTTTGGACTGAATTTATGGTCTGTGATGGGGGTAATTCTCCAACATTCTACTTCATCTTTCTCATTCTATGAGAATACCCCAAGGCCTTGGATTCCCTCAGAAATGAAACACACATGGGGCTTCTAAATGGGCAACCCCCTTTTCCATTGGACTGACATTATCCTATATCTCATGGTAATAGTGGAGAGCAAAGTCCAAATCTGAAATTCTTCCATATTGGGGATTTTGGTCCCTTGCCATTATTCTGTCCAGCCCTGAGAGCAAGTGTTTGGCCCTTTTCTCTCTCTCCTAAAGTTATGGTGCTTAGGAAAATTTTCTTCTTTGGATAGAAGGTCAAGCCCTCTTTTTTCTAGACCTTGGGGTTATTGTTGAGGCAACCCTTAGGACTGGTACTGCCTCCCAAAAATCTCCCTTCTCTGAATAGAAGGCTGAGATTCCATGATCACTTTGACTAGGAAATCACTCTTCTTTAACTGAAAATCAAAATTCTAAGACTCTTTACCTTATACCCACAAGGCAGCCCCTTCTCCCCCCAAGGAGTTCCACTGTCATTTAACTAGAAGGCTAGAGTCAAGACACCATGGAGGGTTTCCTCTTTCAGGCCATGTGGGTAGGCACATGTTCTACCCTGGGCCATGTGTCTCTTCAAAGGTACCATTGAAAGTCTTTCCAAGGAATCTTGATGCCAAAGTTAATCTGTTCAGTTCAACACTGTCTTCTATCTTTTGATCCCTTGGTCTCTTACCCTATTGCTGCTCTTTTCTTTTCAAACTCCAACCCTAGATCACCCTTGTCCCCTCTTAATTGGGTTATTGCAAAAGCCTAATCTATCTCCCTGCCTGAGAGCTGTAGCTCTCCTCTCTCCCATCCATCCTTCTCATGACTGCCAAATTGATTTTCCTAAAATGTGAGGCTGACTCATTATTTTCTTGCTCAAGAAGCTTTAGTGATTTCATGTTGCCTTTAGGATTAAATACAAACTTTTCTTTTTGGCTTCGTAATCTGGCTCCAACCTCTTTTTCCACAGCTACATTTTGCAGCATTCCTTAGGTATTCTGTTCAAACCTAACTGGATTACTTGCCATTACCCAAATATGACATCCTATCTCCCAACTCCATGTCTTTGCACAAGCTGTCCCCTATTGATGGAATGCTTTCCCTCCTCATTTCCATCCCATGGGATCCCTAGGCAGATACATGGTTCAGTGGATAGAGCACTCAGCCTGGAGTTAAGAAACCCTAAATTCAAATCTGGCCTCAGCCACTTTGTGACTTTGGGCAAGTCACCTAACATCTGTCTGCCTCAATTACCTCAAGAGTAAAACGAAGAACATAGTAGCACCCACATCTCAGGGTTGTTGTGAGGATCAAATGAGATAATTTTTATAAGATGCTTGGCATATAGTAGTTGTTTAATAAATATGTTTCCTTCTTTAGTTCTCAATCAGTTCAAGTCCTACCTTCTTACCCAAAATTTTTCATGACACCCTCATTGTTAGTGTTTATCTCTTTCCTCCAACACTCATGTTTTAACTTGCCTACTTGGGGCATTTTCTTATCTATAAGCATATTGTTTCCTCTAGTAGAAGGAAACATTTTTCAGAACAGATGCGTTTTCATTTTTTTGCCTTTATACCCTGAGTGCCCAGAAAAATGCTTTGCACATAGTAGGTACTTAATATATGCATGAATGGAATTGAAATCCCTGAAATCCCAATCTAGTATTTCATTGTGGTGTGGTGAGACGTTTCTTAAGACTACATAAGGAAAACACGAACCTTAGAAGATTCCAATAAATTGGAGAGGCTTTGAATATGGACCCGGTAATGGATTGTACGTTTGTTTTCTGAGCCCTACCCTGGGTAATTCCAGGGATGCTCAATGCCAGGTTGAATACAGCATGATGAAATATCCAGCCAGACTCACAACTTTTAGAGGTTTCTTGTGAAGTTAAAGAGGGGCTTGGAAGCTGCACATTGTTGAAGGAGCTACTAATACCAGCTAAATTACAGAGCCTTGGAGTATAGAAATTATAATGTCTGCCTCTAGGGGTGCATGTATATTTGGCAATCTTCTTTTGTGCATTTTCCTGTGTGTTTGCGTCATGCTTTCATGTTGGTATGTGTCTTGTTTCCTTCACTGAAGTCTTATTCCAATGAGTCCCTATAGTAGGGACCTCTGCAGGGGGCTCTCACTGGTTATACCATTGGAATACAAGCTCTGAGAGGTCCAACCAAGCTGGAGTGGCTTCAAGTATGGGCTTGGCAAGCGATGGCTTATCTGTTGTCTGATGGGTTGTTTCATTCCTCTACTCAAAATCCTTCAATGGCACTTCCATGATCTGATGAACTAATGTTCTAACCAATACTGCTACGCCCTCTAGAGGTGCAGATCACAAACTACCCAGGGTGATTCTTGCCCATGTCCTCTTGTCAGTCTTACACAATGTGTGCACACAGATGTAGGCACACATGCACACAAATAACATATGTATATATGCATTTATATATACACATACACATATATGCATATGTATACATATGCTCATATAGACATGGGGGTGCCTGGGGCCTTCTAATGCTTCTAATTCTAGTTCTCATTCCAATTCTGATATTAAGTGATTGCCATGGAACATGTAGGCAGTTTACCATCTTGTGCTCTTTGCCACAGGATTCACCCACTTACTTTTCTTTTTGATGCATCTCTAATAACTTACTTTGCCCCTGTTGTCTTGAATAATTCTTAGAATTTAATATGTTGAAACTCACATGTCCACAATATACTGCTAGATTTCCGTTTAGATGAATCTCAACTTAAATTCTTTGCAGGTTTGCCTTCCATGGCTCATAGACATATAGAATTGTTGCAAGAATTTTGCTCCTTAAAAATGAACCTTTGTTTTGTTCATAAGAGCTCAAAGAAAGATGAGGATTCTAATGTATAAAAATATTTATAGTAACTGTTTTTGTGGTATCAAAGAACTAGAAACTATGGAGTTACTCATTTATAGGAGAATGGCTTTATGAAATATGGTATATACAAGTAATGGAACATTATTGTACCATAAGAAATGATAAAATGGATGGGTTTAGAGAAAACTGAGAAGACTTTGTATGAACTAATGGAGAATGAAGTGAAAAAGAACTAGGAAAAGAAGTTATGCAATGACAAAACCACACAAAGAAAAAGAACTAGGGTAAGCCTGGAGAACTTTGATCAATGAAACGACCAGTTATGATCCCAGAGGAATGATAATGAAGTATATTGCCCACATCTTGACAGAAAGGTGATGGATTCAAGATGTAGAACATGTATTTTTGAACACAAAGTGAGACTTTGCTTCACTGTGTGTATTTGCTGTAGGGTCTTTTTTTTTCTAGTGAGAGGTAGGTTGGTGAGAAGGCTAATAGGGATAAGGATAGGCTGGCAAGAAAAGAAAAAAGGAAACAAAAATAAAATTAAGAGAGTTCCCCCTTCACCCTTACCCCATAGGAATGAGACATAACATCACACACACACACACACACACACACACACACTCACACACACACACACGTCAGTGTAGCTTCTGTTCTCCTGTGACAGAGCACTGGTCAATCAGAACTCTATCTTCAGAGCAGGTGTTGTATGCTTTGCCTAGTGCCAAACTAAGTGGGAAAGTTTGGTCAACCTCTTCTGAAAATGTTTTCCACATTAGAGCCTATATATGAATTGTTTTTGCTCTGTTAACCATGTGAAGAAAAAACTTTTCATTGATTGTTCAGCCAGAACTGAGAATGGCTACAAACATCAGTAACTGGATGATTCAGTCCATCTTTCTTGGCTGACTGGATCAAGTGAAGAAGATAATTCTGTAAGAGACAAAGGCCTTGGATCTTCATATTCCCACCCAGGCTGACATGTGACCTATGAATATGTACCTCTGTTCTTTGCTTCTTTGTATGTGTTCTTTCCTAATCTTAGGAGAAGGTATAATTGGATTAGACTTTAACTTTGTGAACTTCAAAAAGTCAGGAGAGCCACCAGAGGTCTGGGGACTGGTGTCAATAATAGGTTTTGTGGACATCTGAGTTGAGTGGATCAAAGGCATGTAGCAAAGAGTCAGCTAAGTGGTGTGGTGGATAGAACATTGGGACTGGAGCCAGGAAGATCTGAGTTCAAATATGGCCTCAGAAACTCACTAGCTGTGTGACCCTAGGCAAGTTGCTTAATTCCCATTTGCCTCAGTTCCTCATCTGTAAATGGGAACACACTGGAGAAAGAAAATGACAGACTATTCCAGTATCTTTGCCAAGATATTCATGAAGAGTTGGATCTGGCGGAACAACAAAAACAATAAGCAAAGAGTATGCAACAGTTACTAATTCTTCGACTATGTTGCATTGAAAAATGAATGTGGTGGCCAGATGCTTTGCAGAAACTACTTGATGTTTGAGCCCACTGTCCCCTAGACCAAGGAGATATAGGGGAAAGTGCCCTCTTATATGTTGAAGGGAGGATGGTTTGTATTTCTGTTCTTGCCATATCTTTTTTTCATAAGTATCTCTTTTAAAAAGCTAATTGATAATAATTAGGTAAATTATACTTGAACAGTAATCACAGTGTTTAATATGAAAGAGAACATTAATGATAGGTGATCTAAATTTCTCAGGCTACCCCTAGAACTTCCAAGATTGACTAACAATGATACTGGGAGATCCAGTCATTAGTGTAGGTAGAAGTTGGGATAAGGATCCTCAGATCTTATAAAGGCTACACTAAGAACAGTCAAGTCAACTAGTATTTAAGAACTTACTATGTGTTGGTCACTGTACTAAGCACTGGGATAAAAATAAAGGCAAAAACAGCCCTTGTCCTCAAGGAGCTCATAGGGTAAAGAGTGGGTAAGATAAGATGTCAATAATTAGGCACATACAAAACATATAGAGAGTACTCAGAAGGCAGCCTGAGAGGAGAAAGCACTAACATGGGGAGCAAGGTCTGGGAAAGGACTCCTACAGAGGGTGGGCTTTAAGCTGAGTCTTGAAAAAGCCAAGGAAATTAAAAGGTGGGGATAAGGGGAGCAGGACAGCTAGTGCAAAGGCAGGAGGATGAGAGACTGAGGATCCTATTTGAGCAAGTGAAAATAGCCAGAATCACTGGATCATAGAGTACATGGAGGGGAGTAGAATATAAGAAAGCTGGAATGGTAAGAAGGGACCAGTTTATGAAGAATTCTGATATATGTCAAACAGAGGGATTTCTGTTTGGTTCTGTAGGTAATAGGGAACCATTGGAACTTACTAAACAAGGGGAATGACATATTTAGACCTGCACCTTAGAAGAAGCACTTTGACAATTAAGTGGAGGGTAGATTAGTGTGAGGAAAGATTTGAGGCAGGAAGATCAGTTAGAAGGATCTTGGAGTAGTCTGGGTGAGATGTCATGAGGGCTTAAACTAGGCTTACTCCTTTTTCTCCCTGGAGCTCATGCCTTCTCAAATACCTATTAGTTTTTCCTTCTTAAATGTTTCCCTTGGTTTCTGTTTTGAAAGACACTGTGAAGCTAGAAACAACAAGAATCAACAGCTTGCTAACATGGGGTGAGTGGGGGTGAGGAGGTGAGAATGACATTGAGGTGTCTTGAAGGATGACACTATCCTCAGCAGTAACAGAGAAGTTCAGAATAGAAGAGATTGTTTTTTAGAGGGAACATAGGGAGTTCTGCTTTGCACATGTTGAGTTTGAGATGCCTGTAAATCATCCAGTTTAAGATGCTTTGAAAGTTAGTTGGTGATATATAACTGGTTCAGATGAGAGACTAGGGTTGGATATATAGATCTGGGAATCATCTGCCTAGCAATTATAATTGAATCCCATGAAAGCTGATGAGATCTCAAATGAAATAGTATAGAATGAGGAGAGAAGAGGACCCAGGACAAATCCTTTGGGGACACCCACTGTTAGAGTACATGATGTAGATAAAAAACCTGCAAAGGGGATGAACTGACCCATAAAATAGAAATGAATAGCAGAGTGGATTAAAAATCATAATTCTACAATATGTTGTTTACAAGAAACACACTTGAAACACAGAGACACAAACATAAGGGGCTGAATAAAAATAAGGGGCTGAAGCAGAATCTATTATGTTTCAGCTGCAATAAAAATGCAGGGGTAGCAATCATGATCTCAAACAAAGTAAAAGCAAAATTAGCCTTAAATAAAGGAGACAAATAGGGAAAAATACATTATGCTAAATGTACTATAGACCAGGGCTTCTTAAACTTAAACTTAAATACAACCTCTTTTTACCTGAGAAAATTTTACAGGATCCTGGATAGATAGGTAAAGTAGTTATATAAATCAAGTATTTACTGATAATAAATCATAAAGAAATTTATTTTAAAACAATTCTTTGGTATACATGTAATTTTGCTATTTATTAAAGATGAAAGCAAATTTGTATACTAATGAGATGGATGTGCTTGTTTGTTTTTACATAAAGAATTAAATTTTGGCAGAATATTTGATACTGTAAGACACAGAGCATCTTCATTGTTTTTCAGAGTTGACTGATATTTTGATTTTATAATCATCAATGCTGTTTTCAGAACCAAGGCTGCCTGGAAGTCACAAGATACAATGTGGGCAAGCACTGCCAGAAACACCTTGGATTCACTAGACTTTTGATTTTGAATTAATTTTTGGTTTTGAGTACCAAATTTTTGCAGAAACCTTTTACTGTTGCCAAAATTTTCTCAACTCCCACATTCAGTTACACAACCCCATATGAGGTCTCAACCCACAGTTTAAGAAGCACTATTATAAACAATGAAGTATTATCAATACTAAATATATATGTACCAAATGACATAGGTCCATATTCTTAAAGGAAAAGTTAAATGAGTCACAGGAGGGAATGGGCAATAAAACTATACTAGTGGAGGACCTCAACTTTCCCCTCTCAGAACTAGTTAAGTCCAACAAAAAAGAAGTTAAGGAGATGAATGGAAAATCGAATGGGATATGCCACCTACACAAAAACTGACCATGTATTAGGGCATAAAAACCTCATAACCAAATGCAGAAAAGCAGAAATATTAAATGCAACCTTTTCAGATCATAATGCAACAAAAGTGCATTCAATAAAAAGTCATGGAAATATAGATTTACTATTAATTGGAAACTAAATAATCTAATTTTAAGGAATGACCACTCATTCTAGTCAAAGAACTAATCATAGAAACAATCAATAATTTCATTAAAGAGAATGGTAACAATGAGATAACATACCAAAATTTATGGGATGTAGCCAAACCAGTACTTAGAGGAAAATTTATCTCTCTAAACAAATATCCATAAAATAGAGAAAGAGCTGGTCAATGGATTGGGCATGTAATTAAGAAAACTAGAAAAAGAACAAATTAAAAATCTTCAGTTGAACACCAAATTAGAAATCCTGAAAATCAAAGGAGAAATTAATAAAATTGAAAGAAAAAAAACCACATTGAACTAATAAGCAAAACTAGGAGCTAGTTTTACAAAAAACAAAAACAAACCCACCACACAATAAAATGGATAAACAATTGGTTAATTTGATTATAAAAAGAAAAGAGAAAACCAAATTACCAATATCAAAAATGAAAAGGGTGAATTCACCACCAATGAAGAGGAAATTAAAGCAATCACAAGGAGCTATTTTGCTCAATTATATGCCAGTAGACCTAACAATCAAATGTAATGGATGAATATTTATAAAAATATGAATTGCTCAGATTAAGAGAAGAGTAAATAGAAAACTTGGATAACACTATCTTAGAAAAAGAAATTTAACAAGCCACCAGTGCGCTCACTAAGAAAAAATTCCCAGGACCAGACAGATTCACAAATGAACTCTACCAAACAATTAAAAAAGAATTAATTCCAAAAATACTTAAAGTATTTGGAAAAATAGGCAAAGAAAGGAGTTCTTCACATTTTTTAAATAACACAAATATGGTTCTGATACCTAAGCCAGGAAGAGCAAAAACAGAGAAAGAAAACTATAGACCAATTTCCCTAATGAATATTATGCAAAAACTTTAAAGTAAAACATTAGCAAGGAGATTACAGCAGTATATCACAAAGATTATGTATTATAACCAGGTGGGATTTATACCAAGAATACAGGGCTGGTTCAATATTAAGACAACTATTAGCATAATTGACCATATCAATAACAAAGCTAATAGAAATCATATGATTATCTCAATAGATACAGAAAAAGCTTTTGACAAAATACAACACCTCTTCCTACTAAAAACTCAAAACACTAGAAAACATAGGAACACACAGAGCTTTCCTTAAAATGATAAGTAGGATCTATCTAAAACCATCAACAAGCATTATTTGTAATGGGGATAAGCCAGAAGCCTTTCCAATAAGATCAGAGGTGAAACAAGGATGCCCATTATCACCACTATTATTCAATATTATACTAGAGATGCTAGTTACAGCAATAGGAGAAGAAAAAGACATGAAAGGAATTAAAATAGGCAATGAGGAAATAAAACTATCACTCTTTATAGAAGATATGGTAGGATACTTGGAAAATCCCAGAGAATTAACTAAAATACTAGTTGAAATAATTAACTGCTTTCGCAAAGTTGTAGGATATAAAATAAACCCATATAAATCATCAGCATTTCTACATATCACCAACAAAGATAAGCAGAAAGAGATAGAGAAATTCCATTTAAAATACCTTCAAATAATATAAAATACTTGGGAGTCTACCTACCAAGACAAACCCAGAAACTATGTGAACACAATTATAAAACACTTCACAAAAATTGGAAAAATATTAACTACTTGTGGGTAGGCCAAGCCAATATAATAAAAATGACAATTCTATCTAAATTAATTTATTTATTCAGTGACAACAAGAGAAGTGCCAAAAATTATTTTCTAGAGCTAGAAAAAATAACAACAGAATTTATCTGGAAGAACAAAAGGTCAAGAATATCACAGGAATCAATTTTTTAAAATGTGAAGGAAGGCGGCCTACCTGTACTAAATTTCAAACTGTATTACTAAGTAGTAATCATCCAAACAATCTGGTGCTGGCTAAGAAATAGAGTGTCGAATCAGTGGAATAGATTAGACACACAATACACAATAGTAAATGATCATAGTAAACCAGAGTTTGATAAACCCAGTTCCAAGTAGAAGGTAAACTTCTTTGAGGACAGGGACAGGGAATATTTCCTTTTTCTTGCATTTTATTCTTTTTTTTTTTTTTGGAGGGAGGAAGGCAAGACAATTGGGATTAAGTGACTTGCTCAAGGTCACATAGCTAGCAAGTGTGTCAAGTGTCTGAGGCCAGATTTGAACTCAGGTGCTCCTGACTCCAGAGGTAGTGCTCTCTTCTCTGAGCCACCTAGCTGCCCCTTGTCTTTTTATTCTTAGAACCTATTCAATACCTTACAAATACAATTTTTCATTGTTCAGTTATTTTAGTTTTAGTTGTTTTTAACCCCATTAGGGTTTTCTTGGCAGAGATACTGGAGTGGTGGAATGGTTTGCCATTTCCTTCTCCCGCTCATCTTACAGATGAGGGAACTAATACAAACTGGGTCAAGTGACTTGTCTAGGATCATACAGCTAGTAAGTATCTGATGTCAGATATGGACTCTGGTCTTCTGGACTCTAGAACTAGCAAGGGCCACCTAGCTGCCCTGTTATACATATTATAGTAAGCACTTAATACTTGAATGAAAGTGACTGGTCCACTTGGAGCAGAGGAATAGTGTAGAAAGGGAAGTGAACCTGGGCTTAGAGAAATTAGTTTAAAATATAAGCATAGATGCTTATTACCTATGTCTCAAATTCAAGGAAGAATATCAGTGGGGTGCTATGAAATGAATGTATATATATTTGTAACACCATACTATACATACTTTCATTTATCATTTCTTTTTCTGGAGGTGGATAGTATCTTCCTTCATAAATCCTTTGTAGTTGATTTGAGTATTTACAATACTTAAAATGACTTAGTCATTCAAAATTGTTGCAAGAACAATATTGCTCTTACTGTGTATAACATTCTCTTGGTTGTACTCATTTCACTCTTCATTATTTCATGCAAGTTTTCTAAAATCAACCAGCTTATAATTTCTTATAGCACAGTTCCCATCACAATCATATGCCATAACATACTCAGTCATTCCCCAGTTAACAGGCATCCCCTCAATTTCCAGTTCTTTGCCACCACAAAGAGAAATGCCATAGATATTTTAGAATATATAAGTTCTTTTCCTTTCTCCCTGATCATCTTGGGAAATAGACCCAATAGTGGTATTGTTAGGTCAAAAGGTATACATAGTTTTATAAGTCCTTGGGCATAATTCCATGCTGCTCTTTAAAATAGATCAGTTCATAGTTCCTCCAACAGGGAATTGGTATCCCAATTTTTTCACATCCACTTCTACATTTGTCACTTTCCCCTTCTATCACTTTAGGCAATCTAATAGGTATAAAAGACATCTCAAAGTTGTTTTAATTTGCATTTCTCTAATCAATAATGATTTAGAGCATTTTTTCATATGACAACATATAGTTTTGATTTCTTCATGGAAAAACTGCCTGTTCATATCCTTTGGCCATTTATCAATTGGGGGAATCCCAATTTTCTTCTTTCCTTCTGATCTAGGCTACATTAGTTTTATTTGTACAAAACCTTTTTAACTTAATGTAATTGAAATTATCCATTTGATACCTCACAATGCTATCTCTTGTTTATTCATAAATTGTTCTCCTATCCATAAGTCTGATAGGTAATACTTTCCATGTTCTTCTAGTTTTCTTGTGATATTTCCCTTTATATCCAGGTCATGCATCCATTTTGACCTTACGGTGTGAGATACTGGCCTATTCCCAATTTCTGCCCAACTGCTTTTCAGCTTTCCCAGCAATTTTTTACCAAATAATGAATTATTGTCCCCAAAGCTTAAATCTTTACATTTACAATTGTCAAACACAAGGTTATTATAATCATTTGCTATGGTATATTGTATGTCTACTCTGTTCCACTGATTTACCTTTCCATTTTTTAGCCAATACCAAATAGATTTGATAATTACTGCTTTATAATATAGTTTAATATATGGTATTGCTAAACTTTCTTCCTTTATATTTTTCATTAGTTCCTTTGATATTCTTGACCTTTTGCTCTTCCAAATGAATTTTGTTATTATTTTTTCTAACTCAGTAAAAAATTTTTTTTTGGTAATTGAATTGAGATAGCATTAAATAAATAACTTAGGTAAAATTGTCATTTTTATTGTATTGGCTCTGCCTACCCATGAACAATCAATATTTCTCCAATTATTTAAATATGACTTTATTTGTATAAAAAGTATTTTATATTTATGTTCACATAGTTTCTGGGTTTGTTTCAGCAGGTATACTCCCAGGTATTTTATATTGTTTAAAGTTATTTTAAATGGGATCTCTCTTACTATCTCTTCTTGTCGGGTTTTGTTAGTGATATATAGAAATGCTGATGATTTATGTGGATTTTATATCCTGCTACTTTGCTAAAATTATTGTTTCAATTTTTAGTTGAATCTTTTGGATTTTCCAAGTACATCATCATATATTTGCAAAAAATAGTTTCATTTTCTCAATCAGCATTTGGTATATGCAGGTTTCATATTGATATTGCTTCGCTATGGTACCATTTTAATCATAATGTAATTTTCCTGTTTATCTCTTTGAATTAAATCTATTTTAGCTTTAACTTTGTCTGAGACCATGATTGCTACACTGCTTTTTTTTATATCAGTTGAAGCATAATAAATTCTTGTTGCTTGCAGTATTTTCTCTTTGACCTGTATGCTTTGAAACATGATGATAATGTTTCTGTGAATTTTTATCTTAGGGGTCTCTTTCAGGTGGTGATCAATGGATTTTTTTTTCTATTTCTATTTTACCCTCTCATTCTAGAATTTCAGGCCAATTTTCCTTAATAATTTCTTGTAATCTTATATTTAGAGCCTTTTTTTAATCATAATTTTCAGGTAGTCCAACAGTTCTTATACTGTCTCTCCTCCATCTGTTCTCCAGTTGTTTTTCTGATGAGATGCTTCACATTGTCTTCTATTTTTTTTATTTTGTTTTTTATTTCTTGATTTCCTGCAATGTCATTAGGTTCCCCTTGCCCAATTCTAGCTTTTAAAGAGTTATTTTCTTTCTTAAAAAATTTAAACCTCTTTTTCCAATTGATTTTCTTTTCATAATTTTCTTGATTTTCTTAGGTTGCTCTTATTTTTTGCCTAATTTTTCCTCAACCTCTGTTATTTGATTTTTTTTTTTTTGCTTTTTGGAGGGCAATTGAGGTTAAGTAACTTGCCCAAGGTCACACAGCTAGGTTTTTTTTTGTTTGTTTGTGTGTGCGTTAAGTGTCTGAGGCCGGATCCGAACTCAGGTCCTTCTGACTCCAGGGCCAACTCTCTACTCACTGTGCCACCTAGCCGCCCCTGTTATTTGATTTTTAAAAGTTCTATTTAAGCTCTTCCGAGAACTCTTTTTGGGCTTGTGACTATTTGACATTTTTTCTCCGAGGCTTTTTAAAATTTCACTATCTTCTGAATATGAACTCAGATTTTCTCTATCCTCATAGTAGATATCTATTGTTGGGTTCTTTCTCCTTTGCTTACTCATTTTTTTTTAGCAGTTTATTATTATAGTCAGGTTCTAGTCTTGAGGTATGGGATGATAATGCCTCAAGCTTCAGGGTTTTCTTTTTTTTTTTTTTTGGCAAAGAAATTCACCTTTATTTAAGAAAACAAAGTTAATGCTTTGCATTCCACCCAGTATGCTCTGAGATCCCAAACTAGAGAAATCATAAACACTTATAGTATTCTTGATTCTTGTTTGGTGAAAAAAAAAGAAAAGAAAAGGCTGATGTCAGGCAAATTTGTTCTCTTTGAACTCAAGCAAGCTCTTGCCAAAAAGGAGGTCCTTTTTTTCTTTTTTTTTTCAAGAAACTCATTGTAAACAACTACATTTTAATACAAAGATTATAATAGTCAAGATGATTAATAGTCACACACTGTTATAATGATTATAGTTACACTGTTACACTCCTCATAATTATTATAGTCATACTTCTTAAAGTTTTCTAACACAGGAATTTTCCTGGGACTACATCATAGTTTGGTTGCACACAGGTTTTCTCTACCTGGGATTATGTCTTTACTATAAATCACATAGTTATTTCTTATCCTAATACTTATAGGTAATAAATGATCACAGGACAAGACATTCAAGGCATTGATTATTGATTTTTTTCCCATTTCAGAAATCACTTTTTCTGTCCATTCTTCTTTTGGACCCCTCTGATGATTAGGAAGATTTTCTTTATGTTGAACCAGAAATCTGATTCTCTGAAGCTTCTATGTGGCACCCCTTACTTTAGTCTTCTACTCAAGTATCTCTTGCTTCTTGTGTCTGAATGTCAAATTCTCTAATCAACTCTGGTTTTTTCCTCAAGAATACCTGTAAGTCCTCCACTCCACCGAATGACCACATTTTCCCCTGAAACAAGACACATCTTGAAAAATCGATTAACTCAAGTGGCAGGGGGGCTTGGGAAGGCAATGAGGAGAAGAATGCCTTAAAGGGCCGACTTTGCCAGATGGAAAGGGAGTCTCGGGAGCTCACTGAGGAGATTCATTCCTTCAGAGTTGGACTGGAGCAAATGGAAGCTGGTGACTTTATGAGAGATCAGGATGCTGTTGAACAGATCCAAGCAATTGGATCAATCCAGCCTTGCTGGATAGGTAATTCTTGGTTTCAATCCCAGGTCCTATGCCCTGTGGAATATCATATTCCATGCCCTTCAATCCCTCAATGTAGAAGCTGCCAGGTCCTGTGCTATTCTGATTGTGTTTCCACAATATTGAAATTGTTTCTTCCTGGCTGCTTGGAGTATTTTCTCCTTGATCTGGGAATTTTGGAACCTGGCTATAATATTCCCAGGGGTTTTCTTTTTGGGATCTTTTTCAGGAGGTGATTGGTGGATTCTTTCAACCTCTATTTTGCCCTCTGGGTCTAAAACATCAGGGCAATTTTCCTTGAGAATTTCTTGAAGGATGATTTCTAGTTTCTTTCCTTGATCATGGCTTTCAGGCAGTCCAACAACTCTTAAATTATCTCTCCTGGATCCATTCTCCAGGTCAGTGGTCTTTCCCATGAGGCACCTCACACTGCCTTCCATTCTTTCAATGGCTTGGATCTGTTCAACAGCATCCTGATCTCTCATAAAGTCACCAGATTCCATTTGCTCCAGGCCAACTCTGAAGGAATGAATCTCCTCAGTGAGCTCCCGAGACTCCCTTTCCATCTGGCAAAGTCGGCCCTTTAAGGCATTCTTCTCCTCATTGCCTTCCCGAGCCCCCCTGCCACTTGAGTTAATCAATTTTTCAAGATGTTATTTTCCTCAGTCAGGCTGCTGACTCCCATTTCGTACATTTCCTGCATCCTTCTCATTTCTCTTCCTAATCTTTCCTCCACTTCTTCCACTTAGCTTTCAAAAGCCTTCTTAAGGTCCTCCACGGTCGGCAACCTGCTCGTATTCTCATCCAGGGCTTTTGGTGCAGGAGCTCTGAACCCATAGTCCACCTCCTGTTCCATGCCTTGATCCTCTTTGCCCCCAAAACAGGAGTCCAATGCCGAATTCTTCTGTTTATCCTGTTTCCCCTGCCCAGGCATGTTGCCACCCAACCACTTGACTCTTGGGCCCGTTGCCACAGTAGGACTCCGCCACCAGACAGGGGAGCTTCCTTCCCAAACATTGGGGTCCTCCCAACTGCCAGAGGCATTAGTTGGGTGCCCTCCCCGAAGCCCCCACACACTCTGGCAAGCTGGACACACACCCTAGACCTCCACCCCAGACAGCAATCCAGATCCAGGGAGGTTAAAGCAAGAGCAATTACCCCCCAGACTGATCGCCGGATCCCCCTACAGTTCACAGGCCAGGAGCTGAAACTGCAACTGAAGCTGCAAAATGGTAGCTATGCCGCGTCTCCTCAGCCACTTCTTGCCTGCAAGAAGCTGATTCATTCCCCAAATACTGGTCCCAAAGTCCATAGGGCACTAACCTCTCACTTTGTTTTGGAAATTCTGGAAAAGCTACAGCTGCTGGTGTTCTGGGGTCCCTCCAGCCGGCTGCTGGACCGGCTGCCCTGGGGCTAAAACCTCCTACTCAGGCGGTCATGGGCTTGGCTCCCAGAGTTCTGTGCTGTTGGCTCCCAGAGCGCTGCGCTGGCAGCTCCCTGCCGGGCTGCCGGGCTTCCTCAGCGGGAGGTTAGCTTCTCTGTGTCATTCTGTGGGTGCTGGAGCTCCAGAGGTTGTTCAGAGTCCCCCTTTTATATGATTTTGAAGTGGTGTGGGCTGGAGCCCCGTGGAAGTGCTGTTTCTACTCCGCCATCTTGGCTCCACCCCGTTTTTCTTTTTTTTACATTGTTTTCTAAGCTCTCTCAGGGAGTCTGACCTTGGGCACTCCCCTCCACCCCAGCTACAGCTAGCATCCCCCAGCCACATTGTTACCACAAACACTTTTTGTTCCCTATGGTCCTTCCTGAGGCTGTAAATTGCAGCTCACCTGTCTATCCTAGAAATGAAACCAGGGACTCCATTTTTCTGAAAGTGCCCATAGCTGGCAGGGTCCCACGTTTCTGCTACTACATTCACTGGGTGTGTGCTCACTCATCATCTCCCAGTCACCTGGTACCATGTCTGGTCAGTATAACTGTCCCTGGCATCCCAAGACAGCAGAGGGTCCTCCAGTCTTCCCCCACTCAGCTGTCTGCCCTTCACTGTCCATGAAATAAAAGTTCCTGAAGCAAAGGCTGCCTCTCTCTCACACACACACCCTTTCCCCACTCCCCCAGGGCTTGATGTTTGTTGATTCAGCAGAATCTGCCTAGAGATGTTTGTACTTTAATTGGGGCCATACTTCTGCCTCTGGAGGTAGGGTCTTTCCTCAAGCCCTCCCAAGCTGTCTTAGAAGGACAGCTGCTTTACCCTGATTTTTAATTATTTGTGACACTCAAAGTTTACTTTGAGGTGATTTACTGTCTTGTTTGTGTGAGAAATTTGGAGAGTCTGGTATTTCCTGTCTTATTCTACCATCTTACCAGAATCATCCATATTTGGTCGATTATTTAATTAAAAACTGAGCACTCTAAATTGGCAGCTAGGTGCAGTGTATGGAATGCTGGGCCCGGAGTCAGGAAGACTTTCTTACTGAGTTCAAATCTGGCCTCAGATACTAGCTTTATGACTCTGGGCAAGTCACTTAACCTGTTTGCATTCATTTTTCATCTATAAAATGAGATGGACAAGGAAGTGGCAGTCTTTGGCAAGAAAACTCCAAAGTGGGTCATGAAAATCAGATAACACAAAACAATTAAACAACAAAGGTACCCCAAAGTGCCATTAAAAAATATTGCTATTCACTTCTCTTATGCTGAATTTTCCTCCATTTTAGTACTCTTGTGTTCCAAATCTGTCAATATCTTTAATAAATATTAACTCAAACATTTTAAACAAATCTTGTCAACCAGTACATAAAGATTTATCTAAGTAGAGGTGGCTAGGTGGCACAGTGAGTGAATAGAGCACCAGCCCTGGAGTCAGGAGGACCTGAGTTCAAATCTCGACTCAGACACTTACCACCAAAAATTAGCCGTGACCTCAGGCAAGTCACTTAACCTCAATTGCCCTACCTTTCCCCTCCAAAAAAAAAAAGGCAAAAAATGAAAATTAAAATACCAAATTTGTCATTTTCTCTCATATAGTTTCTATTTCTTTGGAGAAATTCTCTATATATTCAATTCTTCCTACTCTGATAATTGTTTTGTAATCCTGCATTCAATGTGAGCTATAATTTCTTCCTTAAATTCACTACTAATCTCTTTCATGAATTTTCTCTTTTGAACCATTCTGAAGTTTCTGTGGTTTCACAATCCCTGGGGAAGTAATAAGATTCTTTAAACAGGCATTATTGGTTTATTTGCCTTATTATATTTTCTTAATATGCTTTGGTTTCTCTTTGGGATTTTACTTATCCTATTTTAAAAACCTTTTCTGTTGTTTATCTTCTTGTGTGCTCTGACTCTGAGTCAAACTCCTTCCATTCCCATTTTTTTCAGCCCACTTGATTCTAGGGTCATAAGATAATAGATTTAGAGTTGAAAGGAAACCTTAGAGGCATTTGAGTACAACTCCCTCATTTTAGACATGAGGAAAATGAGACCAAGAGAAATTAAGTGACTTGGCTAAGGTCATCCTTCTTGGTAGAGGTCACATGTTTGGTGAGCTCCACTGTAGCTATGGGGTTTATCCCTACCCTATGGCCAGGTACTCAGTCAAAAGCTTGAAAATCTGAGTTTGCTGTGGCAGGGGTAGGGAAAAGACATCAAATGGGAGTTCTAACCATCAGGGTTCTCTGGTGTTAATTTATGGGGTGTTTAACCTTGTGTGTATGTTTCAGGGGATGGTTCTGCCATCTAATCTTATGGAATCAGTGGTAATTTCTCTAGATCTGATTCATGATCCCTTTCTTTTTGAGACTCTGTAATTGAAAAAGTCTTTAGAAAGTGATTACTCTTGCATCTTGCTGTTCCTCTGATCCAAAATATCTAAGGACTCCAAATAAATTAATGAAAGGTCCTCAAATCATATACTGATTCAGAAAGAAAAAGTAGCTACACATTTATGGGAAAAGAGCTATGAATAGTACATTTACAATTTTAAAAATATTTCCTAACTTTTAAAATACCCAGAGGAAAGTAAAGATTTGCTTTATAGTCAATTGACATCCATAAAAATAGTTCTAATTTGATTTTAGATCTAGATGATAAGAATGAATAAGGAATCCATTTGCTGTGGACAAATATAACACACTTAATTTTTATCTGGCTATATAGCTATATACTATATCTGCTTTAAGATTTTCAAAGCACTTTACCGTATGCTAACTCATTTATCTTCACAAAGACCCTGTGAAGTCAGTGCAATTATTATCTCTGTTCTACTGATGAAGCAGACATACAAAGGGTTAGCAACTTGCCCAAGGGCACACAGCTTTTAAGTGTCTGAGGAAAGACTTGAACTCAGACCTTCCTTATTTCAAGTGCTTCCCTCTCTCTATTCCACCTAGCCATTTCTGTGAGAAGAAACAGTCAATAGACTTGTGCTGTCGGTTTGAAATGAGAATTTCCACCTGAAAAGTATTGTTATGTTTTGGCTACAAGTAAAGAGTTCTTGGGACTGTCCAACCAAATGATACAAATTTCACTACCATTCATAATGTCTAATTTGTATGAAAGTTTCCTGATGCATATATAATAAAATACATGTTATAAAGACAAAAATGGGTCTTGAACTGTGATTGAAAAAGAATGAGTGACAATGTTATCAGTGACCAGATTTTTAGAAATGACACCAAAAGATAAGCCTGCCCATCACATTAGTAATATACAGTTTTCCTTTTCACATCATGACTTTTCCCATTGTGGTTTCCATGTGGGTTGGCAGAAGAAATTAAATGGGAATTTTGGGGGAGTTTTGTGGAAGCTGCAGATGACACATGAAGATCAGCAGATGACATGGAGGCCTATGACCAAATTTTATAGCCCATAAAAGTTAAAGATAAAAATCAGACTTCTCTGGTACTAAGGGAGGGCAAAAAATTTTACTTGGATTTTCTAGATTGTGGGGGCACCATACTCCTAAGAGTAACTGTATACTACTATTAGACTAGATTTGTGCTTTCATTGGTATAAGGAACTTCCATGGAGGAAACCCCCTCTACAATGCAAATCTATACCTGCAACTTCCAGAGAGTTGCCTTCAGCACAGAGAAGTTAAGAGACTTGGCCAGGGTCTCACAACCCCCTTGTCATGCCTGGGACTTGAACTCAAGTCTTCTTTCCCTTGAAGCCTGCTTCTTTATTGTGCCACATTACCATGGTATTATTATTGTGGCTATTTTTTATAATTAAGGAAATTGTGAAGAATGTAATACATCAATAAATTCCTGTGTATGTTGTGCTATTTGATTTTATTATATATTTAAGATTTTTGTGCCATAAACATTTAATAAATTCTTAACTTCATTTAAATAAAATACAAGCTAAGAAAATTATTTGTATAGATCATTTTATGAAAAGTTAAAAAAGGAAGGGTTTGCTATATAAAGTTTGGAAACCATAGGCATAGATGCTCAGGCCTCTCTCTCTTCTAACTCAAAATCTATGAGCACTAATGATATCACCTGGGACAAGACAACTTCTAAGATCCTTCACAGGTCTACTTATGACTGCCTATCCATCTATTATATTCTTGTCAGCCTGGCTGCCATGGTCTATGACTGTCAATGTTTTTACACAGGGTCTCACTCAGGGTCCTAGGGTTAACAGGATCTTTGAGAGAAGCTTTCTGATAATAATGCATCTACTTACAGGTAATAGTCAAAAAAGAATCCTGTATATTCTGACTCCATGAATCTCATAGAAAGGCTGGCTAGGTTAGTGGTCATGGGGTGGGCTACAAATCATTGCCCACATCTGCCTACTTAGAATTGATTGATCTCAGGAGGCCACTTAGCCTCCAAAACAACTGATACTGATCTTGGAGGTGCTATTGATTTTTGAAAGGCCCCCTCCCCTCCAAAACAGCTTTCCCACCTGTTAATTGGTGTATGAAATTCCTTTATCGAGGAACAAAATGCTTTCCCTTTCAAAATGAGAGAAGCCTGAAAAAAGCATGTGAGAGGGAACCCAGGAACAAAGGTTTATCCCTTTCTTCAGAACATGTTTGGGAGTGATGGAATCATCTGATGCCTGAAAATGAGAGACAATACTAGAGAGGGAGGAGTCAGGACAGAAAAAGGGAGGACACCTTTGCCTACTTGAAAGTTAAGTTTCCATGGTGGACCATCAGGTGGGTAGAGCAGGGGGGCACAGGGACATAAGACCACAAGGTTTTAATCAAATACAGCAGGATGGCAGCAATGCAGAAGAGGTAATGCTTGGTGAAGAGGAAGAAAATCATCTCCTTGGTGATGTAAATGACATGAATGAAGATGAAACAATACAGGAACATGGCAAACTGATTCTGGGGAAGCAGGAGGTCTTGGAATCCTGGGAACTGTAGGGGAAAAAAAGAGACTGCAACTTAACCCATACTCAGGACATTGGGCCAGCTGGAGGATTCTGCCTGCTCTGGACATAGGACTCCCAAGGCTAAGGCTCCAGCAGCCACCCCACCCACTCTGCCTTCACCTTGCCCACCTCCTCTCCACTGGCCTTCACTCAGATCCAGCCGGCTATCTCTGTGTCCTACCTTCAGGCCTCAGTGTCACTGACGTCTGACATCTGACTCTAATCTTCCAGAGGGTGGACCAAAATCAGTGGCACAAGAACACAATGGGAGAAGTCTGCTTTGGCATTAGTTCTAAAGACCACTAACTCAATATGATCCAGGAAAGGATGTTGAGAAAGCCAATGGGGTTGGACCTCTTTGTACAATGGTCTCTATCTGCCACAATAGCCAACCTCATACACTTCATCAACGCTTGGGAGAATTGTAGGACGAGACTGAGCATGGGTTGTTTTGTGGGCACATTGGGGAGCCTTATTGTTTCTGCCTTTTTTTCCTCCTGTAAAGACCTATAAGAGTCCTATGTCATCCCATGGTTCCTACAAGCCCAGAAATCTGTCAGTGATAGAATCACTAAGGAATGACTTGGGAGAAAATGAAATTGTACTCAAATAGTGTCATTAGAAGATGCATATCAGATTGGAGGAAGATCTCTAAAGAGTATGCCACAGAACTCTGAACGCATCCTGCCTCATTCAATTTCTACTCTGCCATTTCGGCTCAACCCCACCCCCCATTCAAGTTTTGTATGAATAACTTGAAAGCACATAAAAGGTATATTTATAAAATATATGAATGACATGAAACTAGGTTTGTAGTTCATATAGCTAATAGAATCAGAATACAAAAGGTTTTGATGAGCTACAATTGGTCAAAATTACTAGTATTAGTAAGTAGTAAACCTCAATATTTTCAAAGACCCATAATTTCCTTGGTATGGATATTCCTACAACCACACAGATCACAATAACCTCTACACCTTAGTAGATGGTCTTTGTGGGTTGTTGTGGCTGGAAAAAAACAACAACTCCTTCTCAATGGGTGGCCAACCTCCTTAGTAGCTAGGCTGGTCTTCAATGTGACCTTTGTTTGAAATATTTTCAAAATGGTAAGCCCTGTCAGAACTGTGAGACCCTGGCATTAGCTTTCTAGAACTTAGAGTCCCCTCTATTCCACGATGAGGGAGAGTAGCAGAATTGTGATGGGTTAACAGCCTCAAAAATAGTTTTAATACAGCCTCAAAGTCTATGTCAGCAGAATACCAATACTGGCAGGTATCACCACCAAGGTGAATAAGTCTTTGAGTATGGGTGTGGTGAAAGACTGTCTTGTCCAAGGTGAGTCTAGCTTAGTTTGGAGAGGCTTACTTAGTCACAGGAGTTCTCAAACTCCATCCACTAAATTTCAGAGGGGTTGTGATTCTTGTATGTGGAAGGAGTATTTACGTTGTGCTCCTTAAAGTATAGAACAGAAAGGTGGCACTTTTATGTCACAAAATCAATTGCCTAAGAAAAGGAAGCAGGAAATCTGGCATGACAGCAATTCAAAAGACTACCAATTCAACGTGAACCAACATCATGACTGACTTTTGGAAAAGCTAATGTGATTGTAGGTTCTACTGAAAGTAATATAGTGTTCCAGATCCAAGGGAGTAGGGTGGGGTCTAAGGTATTCCACTGGTCTGAACACTATTTAAAGAGTTATTTACAGCTTTGGACATCCCATTTTAGGAAAGATATTGGTTAAAAAATAATACTTGAATTACATCGATAAACTAGATTATGTCTAGACAAAAAAACTATTGAGGGAATTCTGTTTTTTTAACTTGAAGTGGATTGGGAGGCATGATATTTAAAAGATTAATCACATGGGAATTTCATCAATCAATTTATTCTTTATCTCCAAAGGTTGGAATTAGGACTAATTAGAGACGAGTTTTGCTCCAATAAAAGGAAGAACTTTGTAACAGAATTGACCAACAGTCCAAGAACCTAGAAAGAATGAACACCCCATGATTGGAAAAGTTTAAACAATAACTGGGTGACCATTTGTCAGTGATTTATAGAGAAGATGGCTGCATTGAATAGGAGGAATGAAATCCAACAAGACCCCACCAATCTTTAAGACTCTTATGATGCCAACAAAACTCCCTGTGAGTCATTTGGGCCTAGAATTAGTAAGTCTTTCACAGGATGGAAACCGGGGCCCAGGGAGGGGAGTGACATCTAAGGTCACACTGGAACTCTGATATTACCTTCCATTTGCATTGTGTGTATCCTGTACGTCAAATTATTTACATGTTGTCTCCCCAATTCAAATGGATGTAAGCTCCTTGAGGGTAGGAACCATGTCTTTGCCTTTCTTTGTATTCCCAGCATCAGTACAGTGCTAAAGGCCAGCACAAGGACAGCAGGAGGAATGCTTGTTGACTTACTGTCCCTAGATTAGGGGTAAGAGGACCCAGGTCCAAATTCTGGATTTATCACCAACCTGTGTGACTTTAGGGAAGTCCCTTAGCTCTCTGGGCCTCAGTTTGCCCATCTGTAAAATAAGGGGGCGTGAATGGAAGCCCTCAAAGGCTCCCTGGCAGTTCTTAACCCTGTGATCACTGCACTGTGACCTGCGGAACCGAGAGGCCTGGCCCTGGGGCCCCAGGGGCCGGGAGGGACGCGTGCGTGCGTGCAGCTGCTCCCGCAGGCACCTACCAGCCGCAGCGGGGCCTGTCGGTGCAGCTGCTCCATGGTTTCCTCGTGCTGCCGCTGCCGCTCGTTCTCCACGTGCAGGTACTTGAGCCTGGTCAGTTCGAACTCCATGCGCACCTTCTCCAGCTCCATGTCGGTGCTACGCTCAGCCGCTCCCTCCCGGACCGCGGCTGAGGGCTCCGGCTCATCGCCCGCCGGCCCTTTGCCTGGAGCTGGCTTCGAGGCGGGAGGCTCCATGGCCTGGACCTTCATCTGCTTCACTTCCTCGGGGGGGCTGATCTCCACATTGGCCCCACTGTCCTCTAGGAAGTCATAGGAGGAATCTTGGGTCACATATGGCAGGTTCTGCAAAAGAGAACAGGTGGGGAGGAAGGGAGAGGGGGAGAGACAGAGAGGGAGAGGGAGAGAGGGAGAGGGAGGGAGGGGGAAAGAGAGAGAGAGACAGACAGAGAGACAGACACAGACACCGAGAAAGAGACACAGAGAGAGATCTGATGACTTGGGCACAATTTTAAAGAAATACCATAGGGTATTTCTCCTTCCTCCCTTGCCCCTAGCCTCTCTCCTCCATGATTTCACACCCATCTATCTGGAAGGAAAAAATCTCTAATCAAACTCATTGACACCAAAAGTGTTGTCCCTCTCAGAGAGATTTGTGATTTTTAAAAGCCAGCAGGCTGAGGAGCAAAGTTCCCAAAGTTGGAGTTTCAGACCTGGAGACAGACTGGGGTGGGGTGGCGGCGATGGAGACTGGGAGGTTTGGCTTTCTTACTGTCCCTTAAACTATAAGCACTGGAGCAGGTGAGTGAGGAGCCCTGGGTTCTAGTCCCTCCCTGCTCAGTCACTGGGTGGTCTTAGAGAAGTCACTCTTAATCCTCTGATTTCCTTATCTATAAAATGAGGGAGTTGGCCTAAAGTGGTGTCTAAGGCCTCTTTCCAGCTCTAAAATTCTGCGATTCTATGACCTCTATCAACACAGCTTACACTGTGTGCCATGGGGGGTAGAGAGGAAGGAAGAGCCATGCCCCTCCATGAGGGATCTTCTGGTGTGAAGAGGCAGGTACAAGGTCCTCACCCTCTTAGTTGGGAGGAGGCCAACCTATGGTCCCCACCCTTCTTTTATGAGGGGACAGCCATGGGCCCACCCACCTGTTGTGAGGAGGAAAGACAAATGGTCCCCACCCTGCTGTTGTGAGGAGGCAGATTCAAGTCCCTCCCATTTTTTCAGCAGGTACTTTCACTCCACTGATGGGAAAGAACACCCTGGATTTGGAGGCAAAGGCCCCCTTTCCAATGCTGGCCATCATTACTACCTGCACGGTCCCTCTTTGAGCCACAGGTTTTGTTTTTGTTCTTTTTATTTGAATCTGTGAAGTGAGGGCACTGTTCTAAACCAGGAGCCCTTTACCTTTTTGGGATTGTGGACTCTTTTGGTCATCTGGTGAGGCCTTTGCACCCCTTCTCAGAAATACAAAGAAAAACAAGTCTATTGAACTAGTCACACATACATGCATACACACGTGAACACAGTGTACACAGTGCACATATGTACATGCACATGTGTGTGCATATACACGTATCCATATACAGTTGCTACTTCCGCATCAATGACTTTCCTCATCAGTTTTGATACCCTTCAGATCAGCATAAGAAATTAAATGGGAAATTTTGAGGAGTTTTGCAGAAGCTGCAGACAACCCGTGAAGGCCAAGAGATGACACAGAAAAAGTTTAGATATTCAGAAATGCATAACATGTACACACGTATACATATACACAACACACTTATATGTATGCATGTATATATGTGTATGTGTACACATATGTGTTTGTATATAAAATCGATTTCATGGACCTCAGGGTAAACACCCCTTTTCTAGATGATTGCTAGGGTGCTTTTGAGTTTTGAATCCCATGGTCACTTGGTAGGAGTAGTGAGCAGAAGGGAGTGAAAGGTGGGAGAAACCCATGGAGGAGGGAGACAAACATGGGAAAGTGGGGCAGTAGGTATTGTGGAACAACTTTGCTGGTTTCACTGTGTTTTGTTTTGTTTTTGAGAGCTGACCCTGAGCCCAGGAAACTGTGAAAGATACCAGGCTCCCAATAAGTCAGTCAACAAACATTTATTTCTTAGGTGCCTACTATGTGCTGGTCACTGTGCTAAGCACTGGGGATAGGAAAATAAGGCAGAAGACAGTTCCTGCTCTCAAAGAGCTCACAGTCTAAAGGGCAAGACAACATGTGAATACCTTTGTACAAATAGGATACGTACAGAGGTATGATGGAGATAATCTCAGAGGGAAGGAACTAAGATGGAGGGCTGGGAGAAAGCCTTTTGTTGAAGATGGAACTTTAGCTGAGACTGGAAGGAATCCAGGGGACTTGAGGAGCCAGAGATAGGAAATGATGAGATCACCAAGGGAAATTGTGTAGAGAGAGTGAGCTCCTGATGGAGTCTCTGGGGACCCTTATGGGTAATGATATGACCTGAATGAAGACCCATCGGAGACTGAGGATAGGTCAGATAGGTAGGAGAGAACCAGGAGAGGGCAGTGTCAATAAAGCTGCAAAGAGATCAATGAGGTATATTGTTGTTCCATTGGTATTTTCAGTCACATCTGGCTCTTTTGTGACCCCATTTGGGGTTTTCTTAGTAAGAATACTGGAGCAGTTTGTCATTTCCTTCTCCAGATCATTTTACACATGAGGAAACTGAATCAAACAGAGTTAAGTGACTTGCCCAGGGTCACACAGCTAGTAAGCATCTGAGGCTGAATTTGAACTCAAGAGGATGAATCTTTTTGACTCCAGGCTGAACGCTCTGTCCAGTGCACCACCTAGTTGCTCAATGAGGTATGTAGTGAGGTATATAGAGTAGCATGTAGGTCAAGGGATGATATTTCAGTGCCAAATTTCACTTCTGCGTGAAGTGTATGCCATCCTATCCAGTATACTCGGTGGTCTTTAGGAGATCAAACGTGTTTAGATAACCCCTGTCCTTGATTACCCCTATATAATGATACCCTAATCAGACCACTGAGAATAACGAGGGCAGGGGCAGTGGAGCCCCAGAGTCTTACTCTTACCGTGGAAATCCCTAGCTCTCCCTGGATTGGAGGGTCAACAGTACACACCTGATCTTCACTGTCATCACACCTAGCCTTCAGAATCTCTCTGACCTCTGTTGTCATCTGAACGACCAAAATAGTTCTGATTTAAGCCAAAGGAGCACTTTTGGAGCACTGGTTTGGCCTCACCAGATTCCACCCTCAGCTGCCATCACAATCCTCTGCCCTCATAATATCCTACATTCTACCAGTTGCTAGGGGCCTGGACTAGAGACTTCTTTACTAAGGAACAGAGAAGGTAGTTGCTGACTTGGTGTAGTGTAAGACTCACCAGAAAGGTTTCCTACCTCCAAAGTCTCTGTCTCTCTCCCATAGACCTGCCAGGGAACTTAGAATTAGATTGTTAGAACTCCATTCCTGTGGGTTAAGTATCGCCCTTCCCAAATTCCTTTTTGAAATTGCCACTCCTCCTGGGATGGTGAATACATTCAGCCCCTACCTGCTCAGTATAGATGAGTTTGTCAATCTGCTCTTAGAAAGGAACAGAAAGGGTATGTGTATGGTGATAGTGGTTGGGGGAGGGGGATGATGAAGATAAATGTACCAGTTTTAATGATTTTTGCCAAAGACCTACTCCTGCCCCAAATGAACTGTCCAAATCCCACCATCCTTTAAGACCTACGGCAAATCCCTCATTTCTTTATGAAGCTTTCTATAATTATTCTAGCCCTCATGCACGTCCCCCCAGTATTTAGGAGTCTGGGCTACCCAACTTGTCTCTTATTATTCTGGATTATGCCGTCTAGTTGCTTCACATCTGGGTACCCAGAGGTTCCAAGTTCATTTGCATAAAACGATTCTCATTGGTGGAGACTGATTACTCAATACTGGAACCTGGAGGGATGAAGCAGGCAAGAGTTGGTGAGAGCTTGGGAAAAGAGGGAACCTGATATTTTGACTTTGAGGGATAAGGTATGCTTCTTGGAGAGGCTCCTGAAGGGAGAAAAAGGAAGAAGACATGATGCAGGTAGAATTTTTTTTTCCTTTCAGGGACCTTTCCCTGAAGAGAATCTGGGACCATGGGTCCTCTCTCTCAAATCTCGAAGTCAGAACTTCTCTCCAGCCCTAGTCAACTCCACCCCTCATGTAGGTATAGAGAATTAAGTAATCAATCAGCACCAAGGGGAGAATCATATGTGAATAGGCTTTGAGCAGGGCTTATATTTGTTAGTTCTCTTATATTTGAAGATGTCCCATTACTTCTGTCTCTTTCCTAGTGCCTAACCTAGAGTTGAGCATACAGTTCAATGGGTACCTGCTGATTGATTAAGTGAGAGATAGAAAAGTATGGCATTGCATTGTATAATGGAAGGGAGCATTGGACTAGGACTTAGAAGACAGATTCCCCACCTCTGCCTAGTACTAACTTTGACTTACCATGTGCCCAAGGTCATTTTACTTCTCTAGACCTCAGTTCCCCATCTGCAAAAAGATATCTCCCTTGCCCAACTGAAAAATTCATGATCCAGTGGTCAACCTTCTCATCATGGACATCTTCAAACCTACCAAGCTTGGTTCCCATGGTATCACCAAGTCTGCACCTGAAGCCTTTCTATCTTGTTATATAAGACCTGGTAGAGCTTGTGTCCCATTCACAGATTAATTTTCTTGGAAGAGGTAAAGAGGCCATTTTATGCCCCATCTCTTACCTAGCCTTAATCACTGAATTCAAACTAAGACCTGAGCCATCTCCAGTTGTCTTGATCTCTATCTGGCCGCTGGACCCAGAGGACTTTGGAGGAGAAAGTGAGGCTGGTGACTTTGCACAGGTCTGCCTCAATTAAATCCACTTCACTTGCATGTCATGGCTTCACTTCCCTGATGTCATTGGCCCTCTTCCAGAATGAAGAACAAACAGCAGCAGCAACATAAGGATCCACCCATGGTCCCCTCCAAATGATGAGGTAGGTATCAGAGAACTTGAGAGGAGATCTCTACCTATAACAGATCTCATTTCCCTCCTTCTCCTAATTACCTTTTCATTGTAGAATAATGGAGGACAAATGAACCAAACATTGAGGATTTAGAGTTGGAAGAGACCTTTGTGTTGTTGTCATTCAGTCATGTCCAATTCTTCATGACCATGCTAATATTGTCCATGGGGTTTTCTTGGCAAAGATACTGGAGTATTTCACCATTTCCTTTTCTAGTGGATTAGGGCAAAGAGATTAAATGACTTCCCAGTAAGTGTCTGAGGATGAATTTGAACTTAAGTCTTCCTGACTCCAGACCAAGTGCTCTCCACTGAGTCACCTAGCTTCTTCCTGGAAGATACTCTAGAAATTATTTAATCTATCCTGGTCAAATGAAGAAATATTTTATTAGACATTTCCTCATTCACTGTGGTTTACTTTAAAAATTAAAAAAAAATATATATAGATAGATAGATATAGATACTGACATATCTTGTGTTGGCTAAGGGCACCCCCTTGTGGTCATGCATGTCTCATTTCTTCAATGTCTGTTGGTCAGAGGGTAGAAGAGGAAGGGTAGGATAGGAAGGTAGTAGGTATGAGAGGAGATGGTGGCCACTCCCTAGCCTAGCCCCTTCTGGAAAGGGAGTGGACATTAACGGGATGTTCTCCTTCTGTCAGTTGGAGAACTGTTCCCTGGACATACAGGAGACAGTTTCTACTTCTAGAATAGAGTCTATTCTTGAAGTTCCATTGCCTCCCTCCTTTTCCCCCAAAAGGACTGAGGTCAGGATTCATATCTGGGCCCTTTGGGCAACAAAATGGACCTTGGGCCAGATTGTAAGGTCTTAGGAAGAGAGCCAGGTCTAGGTCATGTGGGTAGCCAGAATCAAGTAGGAATATCAGTGACTAGTTGGGGGTCCAGCTTATAGGACCCAAGGCTCAGGTATTAAGCCTTGGAAGCCTGGGACATAGGACAAGACCTGGAGCTTGGAAAAAATCAGGTTATCAGTTAGGGAGCCATGGGTGAGACTGAGGCATGGAGGAAGTATAGGTGTGAATGAAAGAGGACACAGACTTAGGCATCCAGATGGTATAGTAAATGGTGTTCCCAGTCAGACACTTGAGTTCAGATCCAGTCTTGCTGGTTGGTTGATTGTTGTCTTTTATGATCAAAGAAGACCAAAATGACACCACTTGTTGGGATCAAGGAACAGTGTTGTACGCTTTTGTCTGGTCAGACCAATATAAGCTTGAAAGGTACTACAGAGTCTATATGAACATTTGGAGAGATGTCTCTAAATTTGTGAATCTCATGTTTCTTTTGAGCTACTGCAATTCTGCTTTGCTCATATAGACCACAATGCCTTCTTTGATATAGGCACACTACACTGGGAGGTCCTGTGCCAGTGCCTTCCATGTCTTACAATCAGTACCAAAGTTCTTCAGAGAGACCTTGAGAGTGTCTTTGTTTCACTATTTCTGACTTCCGTGTGAGTGCTTGCCTGCTGTGAGTTCTCCATAAAATAATCTTTTAGGGTAAATGTACATTTTGCATTTGAACATGGCTAGCCCTTCAGCATTGTGCTGAATGCTTGGCAGTTTAATTTGAGAAAGAATCTCAGTGTCCAGCACCTTATCCTGCCATGTGATCTTCAGAATCTTCCTGAGACAATTCAAATGGAAGCAATTCAGTTTCCTGGCATGATGCTGGTATACTGTATAGGTTTCACAGGCATACAACAGTGAGGTCAGCACAACAACTGTAGAACTTCAGTTTGGTAGGCAGCCTAATACCTCTTCTCTCCTATACTTACTTTTGGGACCTCCTAAACTCTCAACTAGTTCTGGCAATTCATGTGTCAACTTCATCATCTATGTGTATGACCCTGGAAAGTAAACTTATCCACAGCATTCAAAATATCTCCATTTGCTATAACCAATGGCTTCATATGGATAATGGAGAACCTGAGTTTTCTTGGTGTTGTCAAGCTGTAAACAGCTAGGTGGTGCATTGGAACCAGGAGGACTAAACTTCATGAGTTTAAATCTGGCCTCAGATACTCAACAGCTGTGTGACTCTGGGCAAATCACTTAGCCCTGTTTGCTTCAGTTTCCTCATCTGTAAGATGAGCTGGAGAAGGAAATGACAAACCGCACCAGTATCTTTGCCAAGAAAACCCCAAATGGTCTCAAGAAGAGTAGGACATGACTGAACATGATTGAATAACAATTATTAGGCCAAAATAAGCACAATCAGCAGAGAATCAGTTTATGCCAGGATGCACCTCAACCTCAAAGGCTACATTAAGTGCACAATTATCTGTGAACAAAAAGTTGTTCACCAACTCTCCCTCCACTTTAGTCTTGGCTTGTAGCCTTTTCAAGTTAAATGATTTATGGTTGGTGCAGTAGCTGACCTTTTATCCTCCTTGAAGGTGTCCAATAACATCACTGAAAGCATCGTGCTAAAAAGCATGGGAGCAAGCACACAGCCCTGCTTCATTCCACTGATGATTGGGAAAGAGTGAGAGCATTGTCCATCATCCAGCACCCATGCAAGCATGCCTTTCATGAAACTGGCTTACAATACCGATGAACATCTCTGGACAACCAAATTTTGCGATGATCTTCTACAAGCCCTTTTGACTGACAGTATCAAAGGACTTGGTCAGAGAGATGACTGTTGTGTACCAACCTTTGTTCTTCTCCTGACATTGCTCCTGGAACTGTCAGGCAGCAAACACATAACAACTGTTCCTTGACCCTTTCTAAAGCCACACTGGTTCTTGGGTAGATGACCATCTTCCAGGTGAAGAAGGAGGATTCTGGCATGAATGAATCTTGCCAGCAATGACAGAGAGCGAGAGAGACAGACAGACAGACAGAAGAGAGACAGAGACAGAGAGACAGAGAGACAGAGACAGAGAGCCTCCCCCACCTTGTGATTGTCACAGAAACCTCTTTCCCTTTCCTTTATAGAGATGGACAATGGAGGCATCCTTGAACTCCTCTTTCTATATATAACCTAGAGGATTTCAGCTTTTGTATGAGCAGTGGATCTCCTGCTTTATAAATCTCTGCTTGGATAGAATTAGCACCAGGCAAATTAGCATCAGGCACTTTGACACAGGAGAGGAGCCTAATGGCATTCCAAACTTCTTAAATTGGAAGTGTGGTCAACGTCAGATACTTACTGGTTATATGACCCTTGGCAAGTCACTTAAATTCTGTTTGCCTCAGTTTCCCCATCTATAAAATAGGGATCATTATAGCACCTACCTCTCAGGGTTGTTGTGAGGACACACATAGTAAGTGCTATGAATGTTGCTATTATTATTAGCTGTGACGTGGGGTTTGGTGACACAGGTAAGACATAGATTGAGCCACATCACTGGACCCACATGAGAGTGGAATGAGCAGCTACCCTGAATTAATGCGGAGCCAGTGAGCCATTGGAATGAGGGTCCCTAAACCCCACCCTGGCTACTACCAGGCTTAGTCAGAGAGTCTGAAACTACAGATGGGGGTTAAATGATGCTAGTTTTGAGGGATAGAGGAGCAAAGGGGCAGGGAATCAACCAGTTCCCAAGCTTTGCTTTAAGATTTTCAAAGAGCTTTGCATATGTTAACTTATTTGATTCTCACAACAACCCTGTAGTAGGTACTACTACTACTAGCAGGTTCTACTATTATCACATTTTACAGCTAAGGAAACCCAGACAGAAGTTAAGCCTTGCCTAGAGTCACATGGCTAGTGAGTGTCTGAGGCAGGATTCAAACTCAGGTCTTGCTAATTCCAAGTCCTTCACTCTATACACTGTGCATCTTAGCTACATATATATTTAGCTGTTGTATGTACATATGTGTGTATGCACCTGGAAACTTGGCAGGGCTGTGAAGTAAGCTATTTATATCTTTTGTATTCCTGCCTCCCACTTTTTATTGCCTCTCCATATATGTGTATATATGTGTTTTCTTGCTGCCTGCCTTTCCTGGAAAATGGGCCATTTATGAAGGTCAGCTAGGTGGTATAGTGAATAGATTTTTAGACTTGGGGTCAAGAAGACCTTAGTTCAAATTCTGTATTAGATAGACTTTCTAGCTGTGTAATACCCTGGGCAAGTCACTTGATTTCTGTCAGCTTCTCAGGTTTCTCATCTGTAAAATGGAGATGATAGAACCAACTTCACTGTGTTGTTTTGAAAAAACATAGAAATGCAAGCTATTATTATTGTGAACTTCTCTCTATATAAAGGAAAGGGAAATAGGTTGTTCTGTATCAGTCATAAGAAGGGGAAGGTGGGAAGGGGGTCTTGGTCTCTGTCTCTCTGTCTTTGTTTCTCTCTGTCTCTCTCTCCTTCCCTGAATCAATTTAACTCAGCTGGCTGTCCTAGATCTAATGGAAGGAGATAGGCACACTAATACATTGTTGGTGGAGTTGTGAAATGGTACAATCATTTTGGAAAGCAATTTGGAATTATGCAAATAAGGTGATTAAAATGTCTATAACCTTTTGACCCAGAGACTCCATTCCAGAACCTCAGTCCCCATGAAACCATTAATAAGGAAAAAGCTCCCATATACGCCAAAATATTTATAACAGCACTTTTTTGTGTGTATGTGTGAACAGAATTAGAAACAAAGTAGATGCCCCTAGATTGGGGAATGGATAAACAAATTGTGGTATGTGAATGTAATGGAATATTGTTGTGCTGTAAGAAATGATGTATGTGATGAATATAGAGAAGTGTGGGAAGATCTATATGAACTGACAGAATGAAGTAAGCAGAGCTAAGACAACATGATATATATATAATAACTATAACAAGGCAAATGAAAAGAACAACCATATACAAAATAAAATTGTAAAGACCAAGAATGACTTAAATGAAGAGATAAGAGAGGACAGTCCCAATGTACCTTTTTTCCTGCTCATATGAAAAAACATAGTAGCTTGATGGGAGGTCCACAGGTGTTGTGTTGTGTGTGTGTCCACACACCACATATTTTCAGACTTTTCAATGTATTGATCAGTGGTGCTGATTCCCCCCCCCCTTTTTTTTTTAATACTGTTTGTTATATGGAATGGCTCTCTGGGAAAGAGAGGAAGGATGATACTGGGGAAGACTGAGGATGTACAAGACAAAAGACAAAAACTTATTTTTGAAAGGGTTACTAAATTCATAGCAGCCTTTTGTCATTATGCATCTTTTTAATTAATAGATATTAGTAGCATGATTATGTGTGTGTATGTGTGTGTGTGTTAGGGGAAATATGTGAATTTTTTAATGTTAGGGAGTTTTTAACGTTAGGAAAAGGTTAGGAACCATTGGTACAATTAGAAAAAACATTGGCTTTAGAACCAGGGGCTCAGTTCTGACACTCAACTACTTGTGTGACCTTGGTCAAGTCTCTCCCCTTCTCTGAAACATGGTTTGCTCCCCTTTAAAGGAGTTGGACTAGGTAATCTATGGTCCTTTCTGGTTCTATACTTTGAATTTTTTCTTCAGTAATGGGGAGAGGGTGTAATGAACCATCCATAGGGCCATACTCTTTTCACTCACCTTATGCTCCACTTCTTTCTGTGACCAACTGGAACCTTTGTGACTGCCAACAGCTCATGCTTTATGGTCTAGAGATGCCTGACTGAGATCATCAGTGTAGTCTGTCACTGGGGAAGTGATGTCAATCAGAGTTAGCCTCTCTCAGATGAGAAAAACTTCACGTTAATGAAGTGATTAACTTGAGGTCATAATGCTGTGACTACTGAGCAAACTTACCCAGATCTACTGCACATAGAATCAAATAGCCTTACAATTCTAAACCAACTCTTGAAAAGAAAAATGGCCTCCCACATGGGCCTGTGCCCTAGTATCAAGGTTATGAACTTGAAATGACTATATATAATTAGTGAGAGTATTTTCCCAGTTAGCATGTTCAATTCAATACATTTTTTTTACTGCCTAATATGCTCACAGAAAACAGTCTCTGATTACAAATTGTTTGTAATATCAGGAGAAGAAGCAAAATACAATTAGAATAATAGGATTTAGCATGAGAAGTGGCCTTCAAGACCATTTGTTCAAGACTTCTCATTTCATAGATGGGGAAACTTAGACCCAGAAAAGTAGGGGTCAGAAATTGGATTTGACACTAGGTTTTCTGCCCTGGAAAATACCAGTGTTTTTCTTTTCTTCTTTTTTAAAAAATGTAATTAAATTTAATTTTTTGTTACATTTTAAATTCTGAACTGTTTCCCTCCCTCCCCACCCTGCATTAGAGAAGGCAACCATTTGGCACAGATCTTTCTCTCTCTCTCTCAATACATGCACATACACACACACACACACACACACACACACACACACACACACAAAATCATATTATGCTGTAACAGCAAGCACCCCACCATATCCAGGGTGGCTGCCAACACAGGTTCTTAGGTCACCTGCTTTTCTAAAGGAATGCAACTCAAAATGGGTTAACAATCTTGCTTTAGTCAAATATATGTCATTTACCTAGTTCAGGGGAAAAAGGTCAGTACCCCAAATTTCAGAGAATACAGAGGTTACAAGCAGACAACAAATATAGAGAAATATATCAGCAGACAGGCCTCCAACTGTCTGACCATTACATCCATACCTCGTCAGTTACCAGAGAGGGAAGCATCAACATCTGGGTTTTCAAAGCCAGGGAGCTCTCCATGGCTGCCCAGAATCTCATCTGGTCAAATCAAACAACTCTTCTCAAAGTAAGCCCCAAAACAAAGCCTCACATCAGAGTATATATAGCCTTTTCCTGGCTCAGAGAATGTCACAACCCACTTGACCCACTGCCACCCACAGAGCCACAAGGTATGGGCATTCCTGAAAACCAAGTGTCCAGCCACAGGTTCCAGGTGCACTTAAGCCTATCAAAGGGCCTAGGGGCAGGGAAGATCTTAAATTCCCATTCCTATAACATATGCATACTTCTATTTATCAGTTTTTTTTTTCCTCTCGAGGTAGCTAGCATCTTCCTTCATAGGCCCTTTGTAGCTGATTTGAATATTTATAGTACTCAGAAGAGCTTAGACATTCACAGATATTCTTCCAACACTGTTGCTGTTACTGTAGACAACATTCTCTTGGTTCTGCTCATTTTGCTTTTCGTTATTTCATGTAAGTCTTTCCATGTTTTTCTCAAATCAGTCTGCTCACTGTTTCTTACAGCACAGTACTATTCCATCACCACAATTATATACCACAACTTGTTTAGCCATTCCCCTATTGACAGGCATCCTTGCAGTTTCCAGTACTTTGCCACCACAAAGAGAGATGTGATATATATTTTAGAACATATAGATTCTTTTCATGTTTTTGGTCAATTTTCCTTTGTCATTGGTCATTTTCCCCTTCTGTCTTTTCAGCTAATCTGATAGGCATGAGGCTTTTTCCCCCTACTATATAATAATATAGTTAATGATTAAATATCATTTTCCTATAATTACAAATTTTTCATTTTTTAATGCTGACTTTTTCATTCCAATTTGGAATGAACTCCAATAATAGCTCTGTTCTTCCTACTTGTCTTCACCCCCTTATTCCTTCATTCCTCCAAACCATTAATGGGAATTTCAGTTAATTTCCAACACTGTACTAAAGGTAAAAGTCAGAGCAGGCTGTGGGACTTAGTAAAGAAAACCATTTCCTAGTCCAGCTGTTCCCTTTTCCTCCATGAGATGGCAGTTTCTACTAAGAGAAAGTCTTTTCATTTTGGGCTAGCATCTGGTTTACTTTTACACTCCCTCAGTTTATATATATATAATTTCTGCTAACCTTTAAAAGATAAAGGAGAGCATGAAAACTGGGTGCCAGACAAATATTTGCTATTTCTATAAGTGCGTATAGACTTTAGGCGGTGACCCTGGAGTCAAAACTTCAGTTGGTTCCACCCCATAGTAGCTCAGAAAGGGGACTTGTTTAAACAGTAGAAATTACAGCGGATGCTAAGGAAATTGCATCTTTTTCACTCAAACTTCATATCCTCTTTGTAGCATCTCCTCAAGTAGTTGGGGGGAGAGGAGTGAAAACACATCGCTGTGGTCATCATCATCATCATCATCATCATCATCATTAGCACTGATGCAGAGCTTTAAGGTTTGTAGGGCACTTTAGATTATTGCATTTGATCTTTTCAAGGGAGGTGCTAATATCAGCCCCATTTTACAGATAAAGGAAATTGACATTCTGAGGGATTAAGTGCTTTGCCCAGAGTTATACAGCTATCGAGCATCTGAATTCAGCTCTTCCTGACTTCTAAGACTCCATCCACTGTATCCAGCTAGCTGTCTTATAAATCAGACACAGGTAAGACCTCCCTCACTTCTGTTTAATTGTTTGTATTCCCTGTATGTGGGGGAGATAGGTGATGCAGTGGATAGAATGCTGGGCCTGGTGTCAGGAAACCTGAGTTCAAATCCGGTCTCAGATATTTACTAGTTGTATGACCCCTGGGTAAGTTACTTAATCCTATTTGCCTCATTTGGCTCATCTGTAAAATAAGCTAGAGGAGGAAATGGCAAACCACTACAGTATTTTGGCCAAGAAGACCCCAAATGGGGTCACGAAGGGTTGGACACAACCAAAACTCTTAGAGAATGGATTAAGAATGACTTTGGAAATCGTTCTCCATTTCTTGTTTGTGTTTTTTCTCTCTAGCTGAACTGGAAGCTTCAAAGAGGTAGGAATCATGTCTACAGGAACTACCCTTCAATACTTTTATGAGATTATTGATTTAAAGATGGAAGGGAGCAGGTAGAATGCCCTGACCTCCTCATTTTACAGTTGAGGAACCAAAGCCCACCCAAGCTTCATAATTTCATCCATATGGTTGCCCCCTCCACTGATGCATATCTCAAATCCTTCATGACTTAGACAATCTTCCATGGCTTAAATAGAACAAATCCGCTCATGACCATCCTTCTGTAATAAAATAACCCAGCTCGGCTGATCTTCAAATGACTGACATCGTACTTGACAGTTGGTAGCTTCTGGTTTGGTGACAGGTCCTAGAGTTTGGGTGGTTTACAAGAAACCAAAAGTTACCTTCACATACAGAAGCACCAGAGTCACACAGCAATGGGGAAGAACTATCAAATGCCCTGAGTTTTCATCACAGTTTTGATTTTAAGAAAAGAAAGTGCACTTTGAATAAGACTTGGCATAAAAAAAATCCAGCGGACCACATATGGTTTTTCTTTAGAAAACATGTGGTTGAACTACTTGGTCCTTTTTGCACTTGTCATGAGGCCTAACAAAGGGCAGGATAGTCCATCGTAGATGTTAGTAAAACTTGTGGACTAAAAATAAATGAAGTGATGTGAGTGTTCTTGAAGAGCCCCTAAGAATTTACCCAAGAGATTTCCAATGGGATGCCATATTGGTGCAGTGGGAAGAACACTGATCTTAGATTCATCATCCCAGCTCTGCCATATACCACCTGCGTGACTTTGGGAAGGTCATTTACTATCTCAGGGCCTTACAATTTCCTCATTTGTAAAATGATGGTGTTGGGCTAGATGGAATCTGAGGTCCCTTCCAGTTCCAGATATATGATCCCATGACCATGACTTATTTTTTTAAAGTTTATTTTCTTGTTTAAAATTTTTTTTTCTTATCCTTTCTTTTGTTTTTACATTGTGTTTATTTCTCTGCCCTTGACTGCCTGGTAAACCACCTCTTATGACAAAGATTTAAAAAGAAAGGGGAAAAAAGTAGCTTAGCAAAATCAACCAACACACCAACCCTGTGTGATAGTGAATGCAATATTCCATCCCCATAATCCTTCAGCATTGCCAAAAGGAGAGGAAAGAGCATTTTCTCAACTCTTATCAGAGATGACAATTACCTCTTAGGCTGGTTTTCCCTTGAATCAGAGGTGTGTTTGTTAGCATGAGAAAAGCTGACTCAAGGATACTACAGGTCTTATACCCAGAGTGTCTTTAAAGATGCAGCTGACACCTCTTTTTCACCCAACCTAAATCTTCCTTTTCGATAAAGTTGGGCTTCCAGCCAATGGCAGCTAGTTCACAATGAGGCCCTGTTTCAAAGGCTGAGCTACTGGGATTTTTTCTATCAGCTGACAAAGGATTAAACTTCTCCCGAGTAAACATGATGCTATAGAAAACACAAATACAACAGCCTTTCCTGGAATACCATCTTCTAGGAAACCAGAAATTTTCCCTGTAATATTTTCTACTACACAGCAGAGGAAATTTTAAAAATTGTACTTCTTTTTCCTTAACTTTGAGGGTGAGTCATAGCAATATATGGGACAATTAGGTGGCACAGTGGATAGGATGTTGGGCCTGGAGTCAGAAAGACTCATCTTCCTGAGTTCAAATTTGGCCTCAAACCCTCACTAGCTGTGTGACCCTGGACAAGTCATTTAACCCTGTTTGTTTCAGTTTCCTTATCTATAAAATGAGCTGGAGAAGGAAATGGTAAAACACTCTGGTATCTTTGCTAAGAAAATCTCAAGTGGGATCAAGGAGAGTTGGACACAACTGAAAAATGACTGGTTTCATTTTTACTTTTGATCTCAGGTTCTAGCATGATGCCTTGGTACACATGTCCGTGGTCAAGTTTCCTAACTTCTTTGGGTTTCATCATGCTCATCTTTAAAGTACGGGGGTTGTCTGGCATGACCTCTGGAATCGTTTCCAGTTCAGAATGTACGTAATGTAGTTTCTCTCTGTCTTGGTTTTCTCATTCACAAAATAGAGACAAAGATATTTGACCTATCTACCTCATAATCAAGGCCTTATTGATGTTTCTTTTTTTGAACATCACTATCATTTTCCAATGACTTTGGCATCTCGACGGGACCTGCCCTTGTAACCAAGTACAGTTAAGAAAAACAACAAACCATCTAGTAGATACTAGATGAAAGCTTATTGAATTAAATGGAATATGGCTAGTCAGTAGACTGGGAGATAGGATGTGCAAAAAATTATTATGACCAATACCTGATTGTGTTTACTAAATGCCAGTAGAGGCAATGAAGGTTGTAGCTTTTCAGAGAAGAGCAACAGAACTCACTGAGGGGGGTGGAGTGGATGGAGGCTTCAGGATTCGGGAAGATCTTGAGTTAGACCCTGAACAATGGGTATGATTGGGATAGATGATAGAAAAGGGAGAAGACCATTCTAGGATGAGATAAAGGGCTCAAAGAATAAGTATATATATACGTATGTATGCATGCATGTATATATGTATACTAGGTACATGTGATAAGAAAAAGTGACACAAGGACACTCTCAAGGTCTCTTTCAAGAACTTTGGGACTGATTTGTGACATGGGAGTCACCAGCACAGGACTGCCCAACATGGCGTGCCCATTGCTCTATGAGCAAAGCAGATTGAAGTAACTTGAAAGAAATGGAAGATATGCAGATTTAGAGAATCCATCCTCAGTGTTCACACGGACTATTTGTGCCTGACCTGTGGTGGAGCCTTCTGAGCTCACATGGGTCTGATCAGCCACAGTCAGACGCACTGTAACCTGACTCCAGCATAGTGATGCCATTTTGATCCTCTTCAAGAATGAAGGACAATTAAGTAGCTTATGCATGTGTGTCTATATATGTGTGTATATGTGTACATGTGTGTACATGTATGTATATGTATGTGTATAGGTGTTTTAATATAATATGTATTTATAAATACATACACACCCACCTATACACACATGCATGTATCTATACTGTTTATTGGATAAAGTGACCAGGCTGACCAAGAGCACAAGGTTCATTTAAGGAAAAAATTAAAAGACAGGCTAACAAGGTGGTTCAGAGGCAGGTGTGGAGGGTTTGGACCAGGTTTGGACTAATTGTGCAGCCAATGGAAATCATGGAAGGTTGGTGAGCACGGAAGTCACATGTATGAAGTGTGGTGGGAAATTTAACCTGGAAGCATTATGTAGGATGGCTTGGAGAAGGGAGGAGAGGAGACAGGACGTCAGTGGAGAAGGGACCAGGGGACATGCTTGGTGGAAGTCTAGACTGACGAGTCTCTATTTCTTCATCTATAAAATGAGAAGGGGGCTATCTCACCCCTAAGGTCCTTTTCTTTTCTAAAGCTCGGTTCCTTAGTGTGAGGTGATGGAGGTCTGAACTGAGATGGTGGCCAGGAGACAGACAGATGCTAGAGATAATGTGGAAGGGAAAAGAAAAACCTGCGTGGCTTGGGGGACAGGAGAGAGGTAAAGGAGCCCAGAAGGACATGAAACTTTAAGCCTGTGTGCCTGGGAAAACTATGGTGCCACCGACAGAAACAGGGAAGTCTCAGAAGTTGGTGAATTTGATCTCAGATATGTTGAATTTCCAGGGAGCAATGAGATACTTGAGTGGAGCTGACATCTAGAAAAAGGCAAGGGAATATTAGACCATTCATCTAACTGTAATGGAAATGCAAATTTAAAGATCTTCCCTGCCCCTAGCTTAAGTGCACCTAGAGCCTGTGGTGGGAGGCTTGTTTTTCAGGAAAGCCCACACCTTGATACTTTGTGATTGGGCAGTGGGTCAAGGAGGTTGTTACATTCTCTGAGCCAAGAGAAGGCTATATAAGCCCTGAGGAGAGGCTTTGCTTTGGGGCTCATTTTGAGAAGTGTTGTGTGATTTGACCAGATGAGACTCTGGGCAGCTGTTGTTGAGAGCCCCCCGGCTTTGAAAACCCAGATGTTGATGCTTCCCTCTCTGGTAACTGATTTGGTATTGATATAATGGTTGGACAGTTTGGAAGCCTGTCTGTTTGATCTGTAAGTTCTGTAACTCTGAAGTTCGGGGTGCTGACCTTTTTCCCCTGAACTAGGTAATATGTTTGTTTGATTAAAGTAAGCTTGTTAACCCATTTTGAGTTGCTTTCCTTTACAAAAGCAGATCTAAGAACCTGTGTTGGCAGCCACTCTGGGGATGTTGGGGTGCTTGCTGCTACACTAACTAATAGCTAGTATTTATGTAGTGGTTTTTTTGTGAGGGATATTGGAGAGAAGGCAGGGCAATTGGGGTTAAGTGACTTGCCCAAGGTCACATGACTAGTGTCAAGTGTCTGAGGCCAAATTTGAACTCAGGTCCTCCTGACTCCAGGGCCGGTGCTCTATTCATTGCACCACCTAGCTGTCCCTACATAGTATTTTAAGGTTTGTAAAATGCTTTATAAATATTACCTCATTTTATCCTCACAACAACCCTGAGAGGGGCCATTTTATGGATGAAGAAACTGAGGCATTCAGAGGTTTGAACTCAACTCTTCCCAATTCCAAGCCCAACGCTATATACATTCCCTTCCTGCATCTAAGGGAGGATTTGAACTCAGGTCTTCCTGACTTAGTTCAGTGCTCTATCCACTGTGCCACCTAGCTAGCAGCTTTCTGCTGCCCCTTCCAAGTGACTGTTCAGAGCTCCACACCTCTCATCTCCATGTATATCCCTTTCTCCCACACAGTGGTTCATGGCTCACTATAAACTTTCTCCACTCAGCTAAAGGAATGTGGTCCTGGGTTCCAGGCTTCAGTCTAGTTCACTATAAGGATTTGACCTTGGCCTGGCCCTGGACTGAAGGCAGTACCCCTTATTCTCTACAACAACTTCCTAGGGTGCCCTACTTGGTACAGGATTATAGGATTTAATAGTCATAACCGACATCCATTTGAGGAAACTGAGTCTCACAGAGTGTAACTTCTATGTAGGTAAGTGTCCCTCTTGACTTAAAGTCAGAGCTCATCTCACCATGTCATGATACAGCCCACCTTAAAGAACTCTGTAGCATAGACTTTAATTAGAGAGATACAGATAAAATATTAAGCAGAAAGATAACAGGTCTACAAAGATCCAAGGGGGAACAGGATAAAATGCCCAAACATTTAATGGATGTCCACTGTGTGTCTTTTCCTGTGCTGGGTGGTGAGGTTATCAAAAGACCCACGTGACTTCTGCCCTCAGGAAAACATATTTAGCAATATAAAGCAGTCACATGAGTGGTGTGGACAGCAATCGCTATGATTTCAAAGAAAGAAATTTCTTCAATACAATGGAATATTTTCTAATATAATTTTTCCAAAAAAATATGTGTGTGTTGGGACAGCTAGGTGGTGCAGTGAGTAGAGCGCTGGCCCTGGAGTCAGAAGGACCTGAGTTCAGATCCAGCCTCAGACACTCAACACACACAAACAAAAACCTAGCCGTGTGACCTTGAGCAAGTTACTTAACCCCAATTGCCCTCCAAAAAAAAGCAAAAAAAAAAAATGTGTGTGCGTGTGTGTTTGTGTGTGTGTTTGTGTGTGTGTGTACATGTGCCTGTGTATGTGTATGTGCACACATACATGCTTGGGCAGGTGAATATTGGGGTAGGATGAGTTGTCTGAGACCCATGGATCTCACTGGTATCAGGCTGTCTCTACTGTGGACAATGAACCATTCTCCCCCTTTCTGGAAACTTTCATATCCCAAGCTTGAACTGAATCTTTCTGCTCAAGACATTAGAGATGGGAAAATAATGAGGTGTACCCTAGCAATACCTTCCCTACCCCTCCTAAAATGAGCTTTGACAGCCTCATCCAACAGCCCGGTGGTAGAGGAGATAAGAACCCAAATATCCCTTAGATCAACCAGCAATGACAGAGAGCTTAGCAAAAATGGAATGCTCTAAGTGAGGTACAATCTCTCCAAAGAACAACCAAGACATAAATTATTCCCCTACTCTTTCTGCTGTGACCTGAAGACTATTATGCCCCAGGTTCTGACATCCTTCCTGATTATATCCTTTCTTTGCTGCTCTTGCCCTTGGGTGTTAACTTTTTGGCCTTGGGTCTTCCTTTGAATTAAAATATACCATTATAAGAGCCCATTGCTTTATGTGTTATTAGTCTGTCTTGTGAAAAAATTGGCTAAATTCCATAAACAGCCTGGGGCATGGCATCAAGGGTCAAGACAAACTTATCTTCTATGCTAAACTAAGAATAGAGTAACTAGATCACAGAATTTGAGCTTGTAGGAAATTTTAGAGGTTGGCTAGCTTAACTCTCTAACTTTGCTGATGAGGAAACTGAGGTACACAGAGGTAAATGACTTGTTTAAGGTCACTTGTTGTTACTGTTGTCATTTAGTCATTCAGTTACATCTGACTCTTTGTGACCCCATGGACCATAGCACAACAGAAGACACTTAACACAAAAACTAGCTGTGTGACCTGGGGCAAATCACTTAACCCCAATTGCCCTCCAAAAAAAAGCTCCCCCACCCAAAAAAAAGAGGCTCCTTAATTCCTCTTCACATTTTGCCATCAGAGTGCTATAATCTGCATATAGTTAATATTTCTTCCAGCAACTTTAACTCCAGCTTTTGATTTGTCTAGACTGGCATTTTGCATGATGTACTTTGTATATAAGTTAAATAAATAAGGTCACAACTTGCAGCCTTGTAGTATTCTTTTTCCAATGTTAAACCAATCAGTTGTTCTGTGTTCAGTTCAGTTCACTGCTTTTTTTTTTTTTTTTTTGCTTTTTGGAGGGCAATTGGGGTTAAGTAACTTGCCCAAGGTCACACGGCTAGGTTTTTTTGTTTGTGTGTTCGTTAAGTGTTTGAGGTCGGATCCGAACTCAGGTCCTTCTGACTCCAGGGCCGACGCTCTACTCACTGCGCCACCACAGTGTCTTTCCTCCTGACCTGCTACAGGACATGAAATTTTACACACTATCCCTCCCCCATTTCAACAGGTATCTCTCATTTGGGTTAAGGTATAATGTCTACAGAAAGACATTGTGTATGGGCAATACATTAGCATATTTTAATTTAGATTTACTAATTGTACACAGTATATTGGAGATAAGACCTCTGACTTTAGGCATAGAGGCCTTAGGTGAAAAGGAAAGGTCTAGAGGGTGTTACAGAAACTAGGGAGGGTTTACCTGACTAGGGATTCTGCAATAGGGTTTCTAGGGTAGCATGAAGGCTTCTGGGTAAATGCAGCTGGAACAAGAAGAAGGGTACCAGTGGGGGAGAACTTTGACAGTGGAAGAGTACTGGACAGAATGGGACAAGAGGAAACAGGAGAGCCAATTTATACTATTACTACAACATTGTAAGAGAAAACAACTATGAAGGATGTAAGAACTATATTCAATACAAAGACTAATCACAACTGCAAAAGACTAGTGGTGCACCATGCTTCTTCTGCCTTGGTGAACAGATGATGGACCAGAAGTGTATCAAGAGGCAGACATTTCTGTATACAACCAATGTTTGAATTTGTTTTGCATATTTATAATCATTTGTTACAAAGTAGAAACTTTATTTTTTTTTCCTTTGGAGGGTAGGCAGCTAGATGGCATAGTGGATAGAGCACTGGGCTTAGAATCAGGAAGACCCATCTTCTTGAGTTCAAATTTGACTTCAGACACTTCTTAGCTATGAGACCCTGGATAAGTCATTTAACTCTGCTTTAGTTTTCTCATCTGTAAAATAAACAGAAGAAGGAAATGAAAACCACTCCATTACCTTTGCCAAGAAAACCCCAAATGGGGTCACCAAGAGTCTGACACAACTGAAACGAGTAAACCACAACAAAGTGGGAAGAGTTGTGGGGCTAGTAATAGTAACAAAAAAAAGGAAGAAAAGAAAGAAAAAAGAAATGAATCATTTAAAAAACTAAAAAAAGGAAAAAATGAAATGAATCATTTAAAAAATTAAAAAAATAAGAGAGAAAAAGGAAATTCGGAAGGGAATACAATCAGAAAAGTGTTAAAACTATAATGTTAAACTTGAATTAAATTGGGGAAAAAAAACCTAAGATGTATAATATAGAAAAAATGAGTAACATAAGTTAATAGTTTCATATACAATATCCTTTTCTGTTCTCTTTGTAAATTGAAATGTTAATGTTTATTAAATTCATAGTAAAAAAAATATAAAGTACTAGCCTAGGAATCAGGAGATCTGAGTTCATATTCTATCTGTGTGATCTTGGGCAAGTTAATTCACTACTATGAACCTCAGTCCTCTCACCATGAAATGGGACCAGGAATCACAACTCTGACTTTACTTCACAGGTGTATTGTGAGGAAAGGAAAAAATGGATGGGGAAATAATGTTGCTAATTGAAAAGCCTGACTGCACGAAGTGTGAAAGGCACATTTCACAGGCTTTACACATTTCGCCTTGTGTTCGTTCTTTTGATGGAACTTCTACAAGGCTTACCCAATGTGTAGATTTTGATCTTCTGAGATTTGCCTCTATAACAAATGGGGTTAAATCTATTTTATCCCTGCTTCAATCCCTTTGAATCTTCAGTGGGAGATTCCTCAGGCACCCATCCTGACAGTGTGAATGATGCCTTTTTTTCTGATCTTAAATTTGGGTCTTCTGCAGGTTCAGTGACTTGAGAAGGTCTGACTCTATTCTTAAATATATCTGATCAAGGGACCCCAGGATCTTAAAGTGTCCATGAAGCCTGAACTTGCTTATACTCCCAGTGACTACCATCGCTCTGGAACCAAGAAAACAAACAGACTCAGTACCCACCCCTCACTAACTCACATATATTCAGCCATTGAAAGCCTAAGATCTAAATGGAAGATCAATAGTACAATGTAACAGCCAACTCCTTGCAAGGACTAATATTTAATTTGAGGCAAGGCCCTATTTTCCATGTGTAGCATAGACCTTGAATCAAAGTCTCTGCTTCTAATGACAAATTAATTACATTAAATTATAAGTGTAATTATAAGCCACTCCAAGGAAACTATTCAATCTCCAAGTGTCCTTTGTAAACAGTGGGTTTTTTCCCTGTATTGGGAAATAGCAAACAGAAGAATAGGTGGGGTAAGGGGGTTCAGGTGTGTGAGGGGTATAATTAGATTGAAGAAATTGAATTACTAACTTTTCTGTCAACTGTATATAATTGGGTTTGCTCAGACAATGGCACAACGAATACATGGTTTCTCTTTGATGGCCTGAGGAGATTAAAGAAGAGATATCAATATTTTAAGCATCTGGTGACTTCAAGGAAGGACCAGGGTCCTGTCTGTGAAATGTTCTTCAGGACTTGTAAACAAATCGAAGGAACTACTTAGACTCTAAAGCATGGAAGAAATCCAAATGCTGGGGAGAGGCATCATAATGTTGGTTTGTTCTGTGGTAACCCTTCCGTTGATTGATGACGCATTTGAAATGCGTCATCAATAATGATGACATTAATAAATAATAATAAATACATCTCTACTACAATGATAAGAGCATTGGATTTGCAGTCAGAAAACCTGGGTTTGACTCCCAACCTGGTTACTTCCTACCTGTGTGACCTTAGTAAACTCCTTAGCCTTTCTGAGCCTCAGCTTCCTCATCTTCAAAATAAGTAGACTTGACTAAGTGGGCTCCAAATCCCGCCTACCTCTCAATCTGCAACCTGGGTCTTGGTCACACCCAAAGAATTTTTTCTTCAGTCCTCTGAATTTGGCTCATTTCTTGTGCTTGTTCAAATATCCCCAGGTCTTTTGCAAGCACCAAACTGATGAGGTAGAAAATACAAAATGAGCGTATGATACAGAGCCCATAGACAGAAAGGAACACTGTCCTCTGGTGAGCGCCATCTTCATCAGGGACCCATTTTGTTAGTCTAGACTGAAAGCAACACTAGAGTCTGAGGTTGCCCATGCAGGAAAAGAACTCCAGCTTCCTAAAGAGCCTAGCAACCCTCCCCTCCGGTGAGCCACACCTTCTTGGGGGCTTATGCAGTTGCTTCAGATTTATGGCATCAGCCTGGACTCGAGGTCCCTTAAATGGGGAAAGACTTCTGAGTTGTTATGGAAGTCTATACAACCACATATGACTTGAGGCACCAGGGAAAGCTGAGGTCTACACTTGGGTCCAGAAATTCTTCCATCCGTTGAGGGACTTCATTAGTCTGCTGCCACAAGCTTGTGTGCCTGACCTGTCCTGACCTTGCCTGGAGATGGCCACTAGCTCCATAGATCACCAGATCTTTTGTTTGTTGTTGTTTTTCATTTGTTTCAGTCCATTTGGGGTTTTCTTGGCAAAGATACTGGAGTTGCTTGCCATTTTTTTCTCCAGCTCATTTTATAGATGAGGAACCAAAGAAAATAGGGTTAAGTGACTTGCCTAGGGCCACACAGCTAGTGCCAGATTTGAACTCGGGTCTTCCTGACTCTAGGCCTGATGTTCTATCCTCTGAGCCACTTAGCTGTCCCAGATCTCCTCTAGCTACTGCTTTTTTTCTTCTGTTGCTGCCCTCACCACTGTTGCCTCCCAGTCAAAGTGATACAGTTCTTTTAGAATGAGCCTTCCTTGGCTCATTCCTCAGGATAAGTCATCATATTCTTAGCTTTGTTGTTAGTTAGGTATAGGACCCTACCCAGTGGGGACACAAAAGACTCTTCTTAACCAGAAGGCTCTAGTTCTCAGTGTTCTTAGGGCTCAGGCAGTCTGTTAGGTGGCACAGGGGATAGAACACTGGACCTGAAGTCAGGAAGACTTGAGTTCAAATTTGACCTCAAATACTTACTAGCTGTCTGACTATAGGCCATTCAGTTTATCTCTATCAGTGTCAGTTTCCTCATATGTAGAATGATGATGATGATGGCATCTACCTTGAAGGGTGGTTGTGGGGATCAAATGAAATAATACTTATTAAGTGCCTGGCACATAGTAGGTGCTTAATAAATTCTTGCTCCCTCCCCATCCTTCCCAATTCTCCCCATCGTGGTCAGCATTTCCCGCTGAATCTTTTTGGGGTTGTAGAAAAAACACCCATGCATCTTTCCATTTTCCATTTACATCTAGGCATAAAGAAACTTCAAGGACAACCTAGGAATGTTGAAGGAAGAGTATCTTACTACATCTAAACCTTATTCTCCATCCCCATGCCGTGTTGCCTTTTAAAATAGTCAAACTGTTTATAAGATGAATTCAACTATTTCCTTTTTCAGATCATTTTGGGTATTAATGCCCTTTTATCACAAAAGTCAAATTTTAATGCCAAATGAAAACTTCTCTGGACTCCAGCAGCACTTACATTAATTATCAAGTGGTTAAATATTGAGGAAATCAAGGGAATTGGAACAGGAAATAGTAGTGGGAAATGGGTGAACCACTCTGACTCCATCTTGTGATTCAATTCTGGATCCAGCTCAGTTCCTTTTCTGTTCAATTATAAGTCTAGGACAATTTTTATCTTTTGAGAATACTTTATCGAATTGTAGAAATTGTGAGAAAACTTTATTGCGTTGTCGGAACCTAGCCCTGTGTGGCTGGGAAGCTGGACTACCCCTACCTACTGCTTAGAGACCCTTAGCTAAGGACCTACATTATGCTAACTAGAAACTCTGATCCGAAGATTGATGCAAGGAATTTTTTATTTTTCCACAACTGCACATCTCAAGCAACCCATATGTCTTACCTGAAAACTCACCTCTACTGGTCAATAAGTTATTATTTCCATGTTCTTTTGATTGTTTACACACACTCGGGGGGAATGGGACTCCTCTTTTCTGAATTTGGGGAATTGTACCTATTCATTCTCACTCTTCCCCTCCCAACTTGGAAATTAGAAATTAGAAACCAGATTATCTAATTTTGTATCCCGGTTAATTATTTTCTTTTAATTAATTAATCTTATTTGATTGTTTTTACTGCAAAGAAGTCTGCCTCCTGCCTGTAATTGGGGTCCAGTGCCAAAGCTGAGGAAGGCCTGGTACTGATTTGTTAGACAATTAGCATTGCTTAATAAATCAATATGCTCAGAAGCTTGAACCTTCGTTTCCTCAGTCATTTTATCTTTCACCTTCCACTTAATTGTTCTGTAATAAATTTCATGTATTACTAGGAAAGACAATGTAGTGCAGTGGGAAAAGCACAGAGATATGAGTTCAAATCCCATTTTTGCTACTACCTGTATGATGTTGAGTCAGTCTTTTAATTTCCTTAGGCCTCAGTTTCCTCATTTGTAAAGTGAGAGGTTGGCCTAGTGACTTCTGAGATTCCTTAGAGTTCTAGATCTATGAACCACTGATCCTGTCTTTTGGTCTTCCCAATCATACTACAAGCTCCCAGAGGACAGGGAACTTGTCTTTTATATATCTAGCCCTAGTCTTTCTCCTGAGCTGTAATCCTATAACACCAACTGCCTACTGGGCTTTTCAAACTAGATGTCATAAAGGCATCAATGTCTAAAATAGAATTGGCAATTTTTCTCTCTAAATCCACTTTGCTTCCTAGCTTCCTTGTTTTTGTTTAAGGAGCCAATAAATCAGCCAATTAAGAAATATTTATTAAGCACCTACTATGCACTGTGCTAGGTGCAGAAGATGTAAAAGGAGGCAAAAGACAGAGAGCATGCAAACAAATATATACAAAGCAAACTATGTGCAGAATAAATAGGAAGCAATTAACAAAGGGAGGGAGCTGAAATTAAGAGGACTAGGGAAAGCTTTTGGTAAAAGAAAGGATTTTATTTGGGACTCCAAGGAAGCTAGGGAGATCAGTTGGCAGAGTGGAGGAAGGAGAGCATTCTAGGAACAGGGAACAACCAGAGAACATGCCAGAAACGGAGTGCCTTGTTCATGAAACAGCCAGGAGGCCACATTGGATCAAAGAGTATGTGTCAGGGAATAGGGTGTAAGAAGACTAGAAAGTAAGAGGGGGCTAGGTTATGAAGGGCATCAAATGCCAAACAGAGGGTTTTGTATTTGATCCCAAAGGCACCATCCTTCCTTTACCCAAGGTCATAACCTCAGATCTATCCTCCCACTCCTCACTCTATCTCACCCCACACACCCAACTAGCTGCCAAAATTCTACTTGTTCAACACCTCTTGTACCCATCCCCTTAACTTTCCTCAGATGGCCACAATCCCACTCCAGATCTTCTACACCTCTTCTTTGAACCGTTGCAATAGCCTCCTAATTTGTTTTCCTGTTTCATCTCTTTCTTTTTTCCAGTCTACATAGCTGCCCAAATGGTTTTCTTTAAGCATAGGTCTTGCCGTTTCACTCTGCTACTCAATATATTCCAGTGGCTATCCATTGCCTCTAGAATTTAACACAAACACCCTCTGACATTTAAAGACCTCCACAACTTGGTTGCAACCTACCTTTACAGCTTTATTGTGCATTACTTCTTTCTCCATCTTTGATGGTTTAGCCAGATTGGCTTTCTGGTTTTTTTTTTCTTTTTGGAGGGGGGAAGGTAGGGCAATGAGGCTTAAGTGACTTGCCCAAGGTCACACAGCTAGTTTTGTTTCAAGTTTCTGAGGCCAGATTTGAACTCAGGTCCTCCTGACTCCAGGGCTGGTGCTCTATTCACTCTGTCACCTAGCTGCCCCTAGATTGGCTTTCTTGATGTTCTGTACACTTATCTCTGTCCCGCAACTCTGAAATATACATCCCTAGAACATAGCACAATACTTGGCACCTAGAAAATACATGCTTATTGATTGATTAATTGATTCTCCAACTTTTGTTTGCCATAGTGTCAAACACAGGACTGGACACACAGTAGGCAATCCCTCCAGTGAATATCACAGCCACTCCACATATTAGTGAATAGTTGCCCATTTGTCAAAGACAAAATTAATTGGCATCTATCAATCACCTTCTGGTAAGAAACCCTCCCAAAAGTTATTAGGATGGTCATCAGCCAACAGACAAATTGTTGGTCATTGGGCCTCATGGTGAAAGTCTTTTCTGCTTGGAAGGCTGAGCTCATCCTCAACCAGCATAGCTTTTGAGAACACAAGTATACTTCCAAGTCAGAAAAACCTGAGACACCAGTTTAGGACTTTAGTGGAGGAGGAAGACAATATTAAACAAATATTAGAGAATCTCTTATCACAAATCACCTTTCTTATCTGATCACTAAGGAAGGTTCTAGGAGGACTTGCGGTTACAAACCTTACTAACTTATTTGATGCTGATAGCAATCTTATGAGGTTGTTATTACTGCCCTTATCAACTCCATTTTATAGATAAGGAAACTGAGTCTCAGAGAGGGGGAGTGATTTGCCCATGGGCACATAGCTGATGACAAAGAAAGATCCAAACCAAGATTTATCAATCATGCTCTACAGCCCATGACCTCTCAGTTACTCGTTAGTACCTAATTAGTGTTTATTCTTTTTACATGTACTTGACACATAATATAAACATATTAAAATATTTATTTTAAAATATTAAAGAATATTTTTATGATTCCTTTGTCCCTAATTCAGACCAATCTAATGCCTCGTTAATCCAAATGTGTGAAGTTTCACATTCTGTCTGTATATATACTATAAACTTTTCCTTCTAGTCAAGAAATACTAGACTAGTTTTCTAAATAAACTTCCGGCCTGAGAATGCAAATGACTCCACACATGTCTAAGGGGAAAGATATGTCCTTGGGAGCTGCAAAGCAAACAGTCAGCAGGTTGGCTTTCAGTTCTTACAGGTCAGGCCACCACATCTGATCTTTGGTCTATTTTTGCAGAGATCTCAAAGCCCAACACACCAGTTTCCCTTTCCTGTTAGCTCCTCTGACATTCCGATGGGGTAAGGACAATAGCTGTTGTCACCCCCCACTATTCTGGAATCACAAAGTGATTAACCCATCCAAGGCAAGCTGGAGATGGCTTAATTGTGTCTGAGGAACAGCTCTAAGTTGTGTTCCTCAGGGACTACTGGACTGCTGCTGAACTTTGTTTATTTCTCTGGAGAATACCTCCTCCATGAGAAGGTGAGCCTCCTGAGGGCAGGGACTGCTTTTTGCGTTTTTTTTTTTTTAAATGCCTGCACTTAGCATAGTGAGCATCTAGTAGACACTTGTTTACTATCGGGAAAGGATTCAAAAAAGAAAATGAAATGAAAGACACAAAGAAAACACTAAAAATGAGATAGAAATCTGTCTTTCTGTGTCTGCCTGCTCATCTTCCCTGTTTCCTCAGGCCTCTCTTTTCTCTTTCCTGCCTATTCCCGTCTGTCCACTTAGCAGCTGCCTACTGGGCATTCGCGTGGTTAGTTTACTGGCAACTCCAAGCAAGTATGACCCAAGATTGAACTCCTCTTATTTCCCATTTAACCCTTCCCTCCTCACACTTCCCTATTCATATTAAGAGCAGCTTGTCCTCCTAGTCACTTGGGTTCAAAACCTCAGTGTTGTCTTTGACCTTTCCCTCTTCCTCGGCCTCGTATCTAGTCAGTTGTAGAATCCTGTGGATGTTACCTCTGTAATATCTCTCATTATCTCTCTACTCTGCCTTCTGCCCTCATTGTCTCTTTCCTGGCCTATTGTAAAAGCCTCCTAGGTGGTCTCTCTGCCTTGTCTCTCCCCCCTCCATTTCCTTCTTTTGGCTGCAGAAACAGTTCTTTTAGTGCAAAAGTCTGACCACTTTACTCCCCTGTTCAAAATTCTTCTGAGGCTCCCTAGTCCCTCCAGAATAAAACACAAACCTATGACTGGTCTTTCACCAGATTCAATCAACCTATCCAATTTCTTGTATGTTACTCTCACTCTAGATTCCAGTCAAAATGGATTACAGGAACTTCTGAGAAATAAACATCTCATCTCTTGCTGCCATATATTTGCGTAAGCCTGATATAGGGCAGCTGGATGGTGAGGTGACGACAGCAGTGATTACAGTGACTACACCCTGAAATTAAGCAGACTCTTCTTCCAGAATTCAAATTCAGCTCAGACACTTACCAACTGTGTGACCCTGGGCAAGTCACTTAATCCTGTTTGCCTCAATTTCCTCTCCTGTAAAAGGAGCTGGAGAAGGAAATGGCAAATCACTCCAGTATCTTTGCCAAGAAAACCTCAAATGGAGTCCCAAAGAGTCAGACATGATTGAAAAACAACCTGCCTGAAATGCCCTCTCTTCTCATCTTAGCTTTTTAGAATCCTCCTCTTCTCTCAAGGCTCAGTTCAACCATTTTCTCCAGGAAGATTTCCCTTACCTCACCTCTATTCCCACTGAAAATGTTTTCTTCCTTGGATTTTCCTCTTGCACTTTTAAAGGAAAGAGCTCTGTGAATCTAAAAGATATACATTCATACGTATGTATGTAATGGGTGGGGCTGATGTTATCTCGCCTTCAGGAGAGCTGGGGGAATGATTGTGGAAGAGCATGGTAGGTAATGGAAGTACCCTGATCCCTGATTTGGAGCCTTCACAGGTGTTCTATAGCTGGGAATGAGTGACTGATTGGCTGCATGGCCAAAGCCATAGCCCAGATGCAATGGGAAGGTGAGTCTTTGGGTTCTGACTTTTTCTGGATAGGCTGGCATTGGATGTTCTGGGCCTCTTGATGGGGAAGAAGCCTGAAGGCATGGTTCTGCAGTTATTTCTGCCTTGGTTGTATCTCATCTTATCTATGTTGGGTGAAGGAGATGGCACTGGTTGTGGGCTTTGATAGGTCTAGGTTGCAAGAACATTCTATGTCTGGTTTTGTGGCCAATCAGCCAGCTCAGCAGCAATAGCCTGTGGGACCCAGACAGCATTGTGGCCCCTAAGAGGAGGACTCATTAAATCACATGTAGAATTGAACTAGGTCAGGGAGAATGCTATATAGAAACTGTAGGTAGAAACCTACCTTCCCTAGGGACTGATGTGGTATGGGGGAAAATGTGCCCCTGAATATTAGAGGGAATGTTTCTTCTTGTTACACCTTTGCAGTAAATATCCCTTTGTAAAAACTAATTGATATTAATTGGTTAAGTGGTTAATTTAATTCATTGGGTAAATTAATTACTGTTGGCTAAGAGGAGGCACATAAGAACGGGGGCTTAAGCTAATAGCTTCAGATAGGGTGATACCCCAAATCTTCAGGGGTTTTATTATAAAAATGATTATAGTTATTATAACAAATAATTATGATTATCATAATTTTGAAGGGGTGATGTAGACAGACTTGTTCTGAGAGAGTAAGGTAAGATCCTCATCATACACATATACATGAATTATTAGGTTTAAAATATTAATTGAAATGAATATCACACAGCAATAGAGAGGTTCTAGGAGTGTACAATGTACAACCTGTACAATGTACAGTCTACAATGTACAACCAAGGAGGAGTTCTGAAAATCAATAGGAATGAAAGACATCATCAAGAAATTATAATGGTAGGAAGGAACGATGGGCTAGTCACATGGTGAAAGCAAGGGGGCAACAGGTGACCAGTCAGGTCTCCAATGAGAATTGGATGCCTCAAGTTGTCAGGAGAAATCCAGGAAGGCTTCCAGCATGTTTGGTAGACCCCCAATGGTCCCCTAAAGGGAAGGCATAAATGGTTTGAGATCTGTTTAATTGGATGGAGCTCCCGAGTAGATGAGATCACCAAACCATTTTAGCATTTGGGTATTTGTTATATTACATTACATCGTACTATATTATGTTATGTTGTATTGTATTATGTTACATATAATTATTGCTAATATTATCTTTTACTAATCTGCTAAACTAAACTTTACTAAATTACCTCAGTTTTACCTAACAATTACATTAACATTTAAAGTAAAAAAGTGCTCAAATAATCATATTTAAAATCAATAGTTTAATAGAGAGTGATTGCAATTTTGAAAAATAAAAGGATGCATTAATAACACATGAAAAAAATTAAATGGATTGTCTACAAAGCCCCAAATGAGCAGGGAAAAAAGTTGAGTCATAACACAAAGCCAACATTTTCTTCTTATTTTCGTTGTGGTTTCCAGATAAATGACACTTCCACCCCCTGCATTTAGCTCAACTGAACTAGAGAAGAGAACCCAGGACAACCTAAGCATCTGCTTACCTACTATGGGCATAATTCTGTAGAATCATACAGAATTACAAGAGCTGGTTCCTGCCCTCGAGAAGCTTCCAGACTACTTGGGAAGATAAAATTTGCACACATAAGTGTGTTCTGGATTGAATTCAAAAGTTTAAGCATCAAGACAGTGCAGAATACAACAACTGTTGAGTGATTGGTGCATACAGTAAAAGATAACACAATTTAGTAGAGCTAGGAGGGACTTCAAGGACCAATCAATGGAGCCCCTTCACTTTTCAGGTGAGGGAACTGAGATCAAGGGGGAGCCAGGCTGCTTGATGTGGCCTAACTACCAAGTTATGAACCTGATTCAAGCTCAGATCCTCTGATGCCAGATAGATTACTCTTTTCTTTCCTTCTTTCCTTCTTTCCTTCTTTTTCTTTCTTTCTTTCTTTCTTTCTTTCTTTCTTTCTTTCTTTCTGTCTGTCTGTCTGTCTGTCTTTCTTTCTTTCTTTCTTTCTCTCTCTCTTCCTTCCTTCCTTCTTTCTTTTTTTTTTTTTTTTTTGCTTTTTGGGGAGGGGAAGGCAGGGCAGTTGGGGTTAAATGACTTGCCCAAGGTCACATGGCTAGTTTTGTGTCAAGTGTCTGAGGCCATATTTGAACTCAGGTCCTCCTGACTCCAGGGCTGGTACTCTGTTCACTGCGCCACCTAGCGGCCCTCAATTACTCTTTTCATGATGCTATGTTGTCAGCTGGAGTGGAGAGTTCAGAGGAAAGAGCTATCAATGATCATGAAAATAATAACTCATATTTACTTAGTAGTTTTAGGTCTGCAAAGTGCTTTAAATATGAGTCTCCATGTCTGAGCCCATAATACCCTGGTGAGGTATATGTTACAGGAATTATTATTCTCATTTATAGATTAGGAAGCCAAGGCTGAAAGGTATACAATAGGTATACAATACAAAAGGTATATGATACAATAGCTAGTATTTATATGTTGTCGTTCAGTTGTTTTAGTTGTGTCTGACTCTTTGCTATCCTATTTGGGGTTTTCTTAGCAAAGATACTGGAGTGGTTTGCCATTTCCTTCTCCAGCTCATTTTACAGATGTGGAAACCGAGGCAAAGAAGGTTAAGTGACTTGCCCAGGGTCATATGGCTAGTAAGTGTCTGAGACTGGGATTTGAACCCATATTTTCCTGGCTCTAGGCCCAACATTCTATCCACTGTGCTCCTTTGCTGCCTCCAACATTTATATAGTGCCTACTATGTGCCAGGCATTGTGTTAAGCACTTTACAAATATTATTTCATTTGATCTTCATAACAAGCCTGAGAGGTGGGTGTTATTACAATCCCCATTTTGCAGAGGAGGAAACTAAGGTAAACAGAGGTTGAGTGACTTGCCCAAGGTCACATGGCTAGTCAGTGTCTGAGGCCAGATGTGAACTCAGATCTGTCCTCATTTCAAGCCAAGCACTGTATTCACTGTACCCCTAGCTTTTAACCCCCTAGGTTAAATGACTTGTCTGTGGTCACATAGCTAGTATATAATAATGTCAGGATTCAAACCTAGGTGTCAAAACTAGGCCCATTATCATTGCACCATACTGTCCCTCAGTGTTGAGGGGAATGGTAAGAGGAAAGAATTCATGGAGAAGGTGGAGCCTGAGTTGGGCCTAGGAGGACAGGTAGGGCTAGGGAAGGTAGAGAAATCTGGGAATGGGGAACAACGTCAGCCAAAATGCTAAAAAAGACAGACACGTGCATATGCGCGTGCGCAAACACACACACGCACACACACACACGCACACACACACACACTTTCCATGGACAATAAGGAAGGAAACCAGAGTTTAAAGACAGACAGAACCCTTGAATCTGAAAAATATGAAAAATGTCCATCATGCTCCATTTGTTTCTATATGAATACTGGAGTATTTTCTAGTGATTGGTTTTTTAATTTATCTAGCCCAAGAAAGAAGGTGTATTTCCAATAGAGAGCTCATCTCCCATGATTAAACACCCCAGTAGTATGCTATCTCTCTAACCTATCTGTGACCTATACATTTGGGTTAATAGGTTTCCTGTAGCCACAGTGTGATAAGAATGCTCTTGCACCTGCTGACATATTTAGACACATATTTTATCTCAACGGCCACTGTTTTCTCCAAATAACCACCACGAGATCAAAATTGTTATAGTCAGCTTCCTACACAAACCACAGTACAGAAAGTTCTCATGGGAAGAAAAAAACTCTTTTTTTATTTCTTCTGTCTTTATATTCAAAGTGCATTTTTAAGTACATGGCTAATAGAGCGACAGATCAATGTGTGTGTAGGGGAGGGGCTAGAAGACTAAGTGGCATATTTGCATGAAACCACTCTTTGAAGAAGATGGGATTGGGAAGAAGGGAGGATGCAGAGGATTCTGCAGTCTTCATTGCCCTTTCAAATGTTTCGTGTCTTTAAACTAGATTTCCCAGCAGCTCCCTTACCCCAGAAGAATCATTGAATCACACTTCGAATCTTTCGATTAGAAAAGTCTTTAGCTCTTAAATATTTTTTGGACCTGGCCAGCTGCCTTATGTTTCTATCTTCTCGGGTCAGTATGCAACCCCTGATAAGACACTTAATAAGTTACGCACATATTTTCATTCATTCATTGGTTTGTTCCCTAGTTCATTCATTTAGTCAGCAATGATAAGTTATTCAATGTAAGTGTTCACTACATACCGGGCACCAGCTAGGTGCTAAATGATGATCACTTGTCAAATGATAACTTCAAACCAACATCAAACCAGTGACACAACACTTGCACCAATCTTTACTCATGTTCTTCCAACATGTCACTCACTTCTCTCTTTAGGTGCTTTTGCTTTTAATCTTTTCACCAATAGAACCAGCTCTAAATAGACAGGAAACTCTGCTTGCTGTTCAATCACCAATTGGTGGCTCCATGTATCTGCGTCCTTCACATGCTGGCCACTTGAATCAGTCTGGTACTATGCATCTTCACTTTATCCATTGTTCCTTTGACCACTGGTCTCTGTCATAGTCTTTCCACATGAAATATACAGTCAGAAAGCTTTTCATCCTCATGTTGTGAGGTATTGAGGAAATGAATCAAGGATTCATGCAATATTCTCTGTTATCCTAAAGTGCTCCAATGCTATGACCTCAAGATTCTATTTTCAGGGCAAATATGAAATAGAATGTGGGTTTCCTGAAGCTTTCCATTAGTTTCCTCTATTTTTTTAAATAAAATAGTCCCTTTCTATAATTATAGTACTTCAGAGAGGCATTTCCTATCAAACACTCATATGGTTCCTCCCCAGAGATTTCCTGAGAACAATGTTAACATATGAGTTCCCTGTTCCTGTACTTGCAGGCTATTCTTAATCTCTAATCATTGATAAAGATGGTTCAATCTTTTATCACTATATTCTAAAAATGTCCCTGAAATTAATATTATTCTATGGTGATACATTTCCATTGGTACATTCCAACTTCCAATGATTGATTACCCATGGTATTATTTTATTGCAATTACACTTTCAACAAGCAATACTATAACAATATATCTACAGCCTGGCACACAACAATATAATAGTTACAGTAACACAGTTGGTCTAAAATCATAGCAGAAACCCTGCCATCCAATCACAGCCTAGGAAAGAAAAAAATATCAAAAGAAGAGAAAAATATCTTCCAAGATCTCTATGATGCTAAGATATTAAAAAAAAAAATAGAGATCCTGGATGAGTCCCCCAGCTTCATAGCAATCTGTAGGTCAGTATTCATTCAAACTTATAATTTAGTCAGACAGAAAAAGCATTTACTAAGTGCTTATTATATTCGAGGTACTATGTTCAGTGCTGGGGATACAAATATAAGTTAATAGGACAGTACCAGCTTTGAAAGAACTTAAATTCTAGTAGGTAAAGATCACTTATCAAGGAGAGCTAGAAAGAGGGTACGGAATGCACGTATTAGTGGCATGGTGTTCAGATGGCTGGAAAGTGGCATGGAATCTTGGATCCAGGCAAGAAGATAAAGTCACAAATTCATCAAATGCATGTGTTCTTTTACCTGCTCAACAAAATGGCACATCAATTCAAACAAAATACATTGAATCAAATAGCATGGCAAATTAAGTGACAAGAAAAGATCACCCCAAGCACACATAGGGTACATTCCCCCATAAGTTTCCATGCAACCAAGGTGGGGCAGGTAGCACATTTACAAGGCAGGGGGAAAATGTGGCCAGTAAACATGTGTGAAGGAATATGCATATAAGATATGTGTGGTCAAGGTACCTCACCCCTCTGAGGCTACAAGACTGACAAGGTTTTCTGCAGATGTTATCACAGAGCCTTTTGCTGCTTTCTAATGAATCAGCTTCATTATCTCTTCTGGGTATGATTGCTTTCCTTTCTGCTTAGCACCTATGCTGGTATTATGAGTGTTTCTCTGCTTTTTACTATCATCTTCTGGTCTTCTACTTCTTCAAGGCCATCTACTACTCCTTGACATCTTTTGCTAGAACATACTAGCTAGAAAGCCTCTACTTGGCAAAGGGTAGCTGATGATCTTTAAATGAGCACTATGACCAGCCACATACAACCAGGAATACAAGAAGAACCAATAGAATGTATTGATTAAAGATTGTCTATTCCATTAAATACTTTTCTCCCATAGCCAAATCAAAATTCCTGACCAAAGATACTAACTATCTGACTTGGAATTAGAATATTCCTTTCCACTTCTGTTAAATCCTATCATTCTGTGTCCCCAAAGTCCATTTCAGAAATGAGATCGGAGCAAAGGAGGAGCAGTCAGAGGAAGAAGTAGAGAGGAGGTGTGAAAATGGGAAATGAAGGGGACTCAATGTTAGATGTTTTTAATTTTCCCAGGAGAGTAGGAAGCATTGCCATCTGCCTAGGGATGGGTTAAGAAGGGACACTGTGTGGGAGTATGATATGGAGTCTTTCTGAGATGAATTAAAGGATTCCTCTGTAGCAGTGAGGGACCACTTGAGGTTAGTTGACATGAATAGTATATCTAACCAACATGATTTCATGAATTCCTCAAGTGTGTAGAATGAGTGGCTAATTTAAGGTGGAAGGTTTTAGGGAATGACCAGGAGAAGGAAAAAGAGAAGAAGGTAAAGGATGGTTCATAATTGAACTGGCTAACTCTAGACTTAAGAATGCAAAGGGAGGAAAGTTAAACTAGGACAAGGTTGGTAGATTGAGAGAACATGAAGAGAGTAAAGGATCAGAGGTCAAGGTGAGGATAAAGAGCAAATTTAGGAATAGACAGTGGAAAAGAGATTACGCTCAGAGTTCATTATCTCCTTCATTATCATTATATCCTTCATATCTCATTATTCATTATCATTATATGGAGATATAGCATCACCATTCATATCAGTGGATATAGCATCATCATCTGCATCAGATTATAAAAGTGAATATTTCTCAAGGCTCTGTCTTGGGCCCCCTTCTCTTTTCTCAACATTCTATCTTGATGACCTCATCAGCTCATGGGTTTAATTGAAATATCTATGCAGATGACTACCAGATCCTTATATAGTACATAGCCTCAGTCTCTCTTCTGAGCTTAATTCCATATCACCAACTACCTATTAAAAATTTCTACATGAATATCACATAGAGCTCTCAAATTCAACACTACTGAGACAGAATTTGTTTTCCTTACCCTCAAACCAACCCCTTTTCCTTACTTCCCTATTCCTCTTGAGAGTATCTATCACCTTTGTGGGTGGCCTTATAGAGTGGGGGCAGAACTGAAGTGGTCAATTATTGGAGACCAGAGTATTTGAAGAGTCATCACTATGAATATTAAAGACATCAAGGATGAGGGAAAAAAGATAGAGTGGAGAGGGAAACACTAGCAAGGTACTGAAATCACTGAAGAATGAAGGATAACAAGGCTGGTAGATAATGGCAATGAGGATCTGGATAGAATAATATCTTCAAACAGTACACACTTCAGAGGAAGACTCATTGCTGAGTGATATTGGTAGAGGAAGGGTCAGAAAGAAGCAATGGAGATGTTGGCACATACAGACTTTTCTTCCTGCCCCTGTGTGTGTAGAATTGGAAAGATGAAGTAGCCAGTATTGGAGAGGGTGGCAAGGGATATGTATTCTTTATAAGAGAGCAATTTCCATGAGTACCAGAAGAGGGAGTGTGAGAGGAAGAGATATAGGATGAAGGAATTTGTTAAGCATTGAATTAGAGTTCAAAAAGGCACAATGCTAACTTGGATTGGGACAAGAGTTCCATCTTATCAGGAGGGGCCACAGCAGAAAGAAGTTTTTGCCTAGGGAGACAGTAGGTGGGGCAGATCTTTGACATTGTCTTATACAATGCTTGGCATATAGTATGTACTTAACAAACGCTTGTAGATTGAATCCATGTCCCTACGGATTCAATAATCATTTCCTCAATCATATACTAGCCTAATTTCTTTCCTGGATTCCATTTTCATATATCCAACTGCCTACTGGACATTCACCTCTACATCCTACCAACACTTCAAACTGAACTCGTCCTCTCTCTCCCTAAGACTGCCTTTCCTCTTGACTTCCTTATTTTTATTAAGACAGCCACCATTTTTCTAATCACCAAACCTTAGAGTCATCTTCAACCCTTTCATCTCCTCCATTGGCCATATCACAGAGATTAACAGAATAGAAAATAGGACTTTCTCAGCCACAGAGCAGGGGAAATATCAAGGAGGGAGAAGCTTTTAGACTAATCAAATCCCAAAGTTCTAATTAGAATAGTTGTATAAAGAAAACCTCCTAGGTCAAGTAAAGTAAACAAGCATTTATTAAGTACTTACTTTGAACAAAGGCACTGTGATAAATTCTGAGGACACAAATACAAGCCAAGAGAAAGATAATTCCTGTCTTCAAGGAGCTTACATTTCAATGAGGTCCAGTGCATAAAAGGGAGAGGAAAAGCTGGGGGAGGAGTTATTGGGAAGGTGAAAATGGCAAAGTCTGGAGCTGAGAAGAGAATAAAGCACAGCAGGCCCTGGCCCTTGCTCTAAATGGAGATTCCATGATGAATTCACTAGTGGGAGAAGGAGGCCATGGAGTGGAGGGATGTTCCAGCATAAGAAGTACTCAGAAGATGAGGAAATCTTTTAGGTGAGAAGGCAGTTGAGAATGGTGGCAATGTCTGAAAAGACAGGAGCAGAACTGGGAGATGAATGAAGGATGGCTGTCATGGACCCTTTCTCAAAATGGAGGAACTGAGAGAAATTCACCAATGGTAAAAGGGGGCTTTGGGACAGTTGAGGAATGGCGGTGAAGTTCAGTGTCTATTCCCATGTGGTGTCTCCAAAGTGTTACTATTATGTGGACCTATCTGTCAGGTCATAATCTATTATCTACCTTTAAAATGTCTTCTAACTCAAATCTATAATCCTGGAAACTCGCTGTCAGAAGGCTGAAGACTAAGAAAATTCATTTAAAGTCTTCTCAAGTTAGACAATGATTAAGTAGTGTGAGCCTGGCATAACAGGGTTAACTTGTAAGGTTGGTCTAAGTTCTGTCTGATATCTGACAAGACATTAGTTTTCATCTGGATATTTCAACATCTTTAAAGATCCAAATTGTGGTGTGGTCCAAGGATGGTTGAATTTGAAGCCAGAGAAGATGCAATTTCAAATCTTGTCTATGACATTTACTAATTTTGTGACCATGAGCAATATCTTGGTACTGGTGTTTGCTATGTGATGGCCTGTTGTACTAAAGTAACTGAATGGATTGTCTAAGAAGGAATGATGGAGAAACAGAAAAAGAGATATGCAAACAAAGAGAGAGTGCGCTAAGACTTTTGGGTCTATATGTTCTCCTTTGTGGTAAGAGTCCTTTGGGAAGTCATGTGCCAGACTATGCTGCATTTTGCCTTGAGGTCTTAGACATAGAGATCATCAAATTGTTGGACTATGATGACTGTCAGCAACAGTTATTTCTTTAACAATGTCTTCCAAGTCCTTCCCTATTCTCACAGATGTGTCTGTGCCAGAGATTGTGGGGACCTAGCTCTAAAACTGTATATTTAGTTTCAGGCAAATCAATTATTTTTCTATCAATTCTGTTTTTACCTGTAATTCCTTTCTTATTAAAATGAATCATCTTATTCAAAGACTAGGAGTATGCTCATTTCATTTTAGTCTCTCAGTTCAGTGTCCTAGAACCAAGAAAATATAAGTTCATCCTGTAAGTATTTACTATAAACTGCTGACTGACTTTTCATCAACTTGCATTGTGCTTCTCCCTGCTGAAAAAACTCCATTGGCTTCCCATTGTATATAGCATAAGGTTCAAACTCCTTTACATAGCATGCAGGACCCTCTGTGATCTGCCCTCAGACTACCATTCCGATTTTAACTTTCATTAACTCCTTGCACTTTGCTTAGAATGGATTACTTACTTGTCCTCAAACTAGTCTTATACATTTTCTTCATTCTCTATGAACTTAGCACAGTGGCTAACATGTAGTACATGATTAATAAAAGTTTATTGATTGATTGGGTGGCTAGGTGGCATAATGGATAAAGTGCCGGGCTTGGAGTTCAAATCTGGCCTCACACACACTACTAGCTATGTATCTTTGGGCAAGTCCCTTAACCCTATTTGCCTCAGTTTCCTCATCAATAAAATGAGCTGAAGAAGGAAATGCCAAACCCTCTAGTATCTTTGCCAAGAAAACCCCAAATGGGATCCACAAAGAGTTAGACATGGCTGAAAAATGACCGAACAACAATAATATTGATTTATTGGAACAAACTCTTCCTCTTTACCAATCTCTACCTATTGAGATCCTTCAAGGCCTAATTCAAATGCTTTCTCCTTCATGAAGCCTGCCTGTATGTCCCTACCTGAAAATGATTCCTCCCTCTTCTGAAGTCCCAAAGCATTTTGTATATAGGTCTCCTAAATGAGGCAGCTGGCTAGTGCAGTAGATAGAGCTTTGGGCCTAAAGTCAGTAGGACCTGAGTTCAAATCTGACCTAGCCTTAATGTTCCCTATTCCTCTGGAGGCTACCTTTGTGGGTGGCCTTATAGAGTGGGGGTGGAACTGAAGTGGTCAGTTATTAGAGACCAGAGTATTTGGAAAGTCGTCATTATAAATATTAAAGACATCAAGGATGAGGGAAAAAGAGTGGAGAGGGAAACACTAGCATGGTACTTGCTTCATGACCCTGGGCAATTCAGTTAACCTCTTTCTGTCTATGTCTTCTTCTGCAAAATGGGGATAATTACAGTGCCTGCTTCCCAGGGTTGTGATAAGGATCAAATGAGATAAGAACTGTAAAAATGCTTAGCACAGTGCCTGGCTATATAAATGTTCCCTTTTATTGCCTATTACTTTATACTTTATGCTTTATAGTTATATGCTTATGTCTCAGTTCCTCTATTAGATCATAGGTTGTAAGATCACGTCTTACTCATCACTCTATCTGCTATAGTAACAAGAACACAGCTGTGATCAAGAAATGTTATTCATTTGGAATATAGCGATTCAAACGTATGCATTTCTCAGAATCTGTGTCCTTTGGTTCTTTATTATTTATAATTTCATCAGGGAATAGAGTTGATCCTTGAGTTTGAAGGCTATGCCAATGGAGGTCAAGATCTGGCAGGTCCAACTAATGGAGAAAAACTTTAATTTTGAGTCTGGTGATAGATTGTAATCCAATTGTCTGAAAAATCAGTCTAAGTTTGGATAAGATCATCCAAAAGTTATCCGGGGTAATAAATTTCTTTGGCCACAGCAACTTACAACATAGAGGAGTTCATAGGTTCATAGATCTGGGAAGAAAACAAGCATTTATTAAATACCTACTATGTGCAGCATACCAATATTATCTCATTTGATCATCACAACAGCCCTGGGAGGTAGGTGCTGTTATCATCCCTATGTTACAGTTAAAGGAACTGAGGCAAACAGAGGTTAAGTGACTTGCCCAGGATCACACAGCCAATTAGTGTCAGGAAGCTAGATTTGAATTCAGGTCTTTCTGACTCCAGGCCCACTGCTCTATCCACTTTACCACCAATTGCCTTTGAACAAGAAGAATCCCCTAGTTCAATTTTACAAACGAAGATGCGTAGTTCATAGGATCCTAAATTTAGATCTGCATGAGAAATTCGTGAGCTAGTTCAACCCCCTCATTTTATAGGTGAAGAATCAGAGGCCCTCAGGGTTCAATGACTTGCCCAAGGTCACACAGGTACTAATTCGAAGAAGCAGGATTTGACTTTGGGTCCTGTTGATGAAGGAAGTATCCAAACCAATAAAGTCACGAGAACTTGAGAGGTATTTCAGGAAGCATTAAACACAAGAAACCCACCAACCATCAAATGCATAGTGAGAATCTATTATGTTCCCAGGTCTCTGATAGGTTCTATAGAGGGTCCAAAGTACAGTATAGACAATCAAGGACTCCATGATAAAAATAGTTAATTTTAGCCTTGGTAGAAATTCCTGGGTTATTTCCTACTGGTTGAAAGAAATCTAGTCTCCCAGAGCTACAGTCTATCTATCTTCTCTTTATAGGCTGATGGTAGGATGGGGCCAGGCAGATCAGTTAGGTCTCCAGAAAGAAAATGCCCCTTTGGAAGCAGGGCCATGTGAAGGCCACTACAATCAAATTTGATGTCAGCCTGAGATTTATGGAGAAAAGGGAAAATGATAGAGTTTCTGGGCAGTTTCTGGGGAGGCTGAGAAAAATGCAGACCCACCAGTGCCTTCTGAGAACTTTTTTTTTCACTTATCAGAAAAAAATTGAAGGCACAAGAGCAAGGTTACCTTCAAAGATGATGGTTCTCAGATGTTACAGAAGATTTGTGGGTTAAAAAAATAGTTGGTCTGTATTTCACCCCTCTTTCTCAGACCAGAGCTGTCTTTTATGATTTGGAGATGTGTGTTGAACTCATGTTGGTTAAACCACAAGATGTCTCCTTGCAGGAGCCTGTCCATGTGTTAAGATCTGATGAAGATGAAGTTCAAAGTACCAATGGTGATCAGAAAGAGTTCATGGAGGTCCCCCAGGAAAGGGGTTGGGTGGAGGTGGTGTTGAGGTGGAGAAAGTGCTGAAATTGGAGGCATTGAACCTGAGTTCAAATCCTGACTGCAGGCCTTAGTTTCTTCATCTATAAAATGAAGGGGTTGATCCTGATGACTAGGTTTCTTCAAACTTTGAATTTGTAATGCCATAGGCTAATTACCAGGAGTCTATAGAATAGAATATTAATTTAAAGTCCCCTTGAGTCAGACTCATGACCCGGTTACCCCCAAACTCCATCTTTGCTAAGAACAACAAAGAAGGGCTTGGAGGAGAGCATGGTTGTCTCTCCCTCCACCCCCAAATCAGATCAATACCAAAAGTTGACTTGGGTCAATAGATAGAAATAGTTGGGCACAGTGGAAAGATGAAGGGCTTTGGGATCAGAGGGCCTGAGTTAATATCCTGCCTCTAAGGCTTACAACCTTTGAGAACCTGAACAAATCTCTTAAGTTCTGCCAGACTTACTTTCTTCATCTATAAAATGATGGGATTAGAAGATTAGGTGGTCTCTGAGGTCCCTTTTACCTCTAGAGCAAAGATCATTGTGAAGTAGGTTGCAAGGGCCCTGACCTCTGGTTCTGTAAAATCACAGCAAGTACTTGGGTGATCTTTACCAGATGGAGAGAGACAAAGAGCCAGCTGGCCAGGCTTTCTCCTGACTCTTACTCTCTCTGCCTTTCTACTCCCAAACCCCTTTTACAAGATCCTTGGGCAGAATAGACACCCAAGATGAATTAGCTCTCAATTAGCTCTTAAGGTCACTGGTTGAGTTTTGTAGGGTTTGAGACCCTACACGAGACCTTTCCCACTTCTTTTCAGTATCCTTGTCTGGGCCTTCATTCAAGTCATGGCTGCTAGCTGTGGGTATCCTCCAGTGGGTCCTGTCCTGAGCCCCTTGTCTTCTCCCTCAATAAAACTCTGGTAGAAAGCTATACATAAAGATCCCAATGGTCTGCATATTGACTTAGAAAACCACATATTAAGGTGATTTATCTTCTATTGTATTTTTATTTATTTCATTAAATATTTTCTTATTACCTTTTAATCTGGTTCAGACAGCACTTTGACACCGCTGCTTTACATGATCTTCTTTGGTGGTCTCATCAGCTCCTGTGGATTCAACCATCTTTATACAGATGACTTTCAGATCTACTTATCCACCCTCAGTTTCTCTCAGTCTCACATCGCCAACTGCCTATGGAACACCTTGAGCAGAATGTCCCAATAGGCATCTTAAACTCAACAATTCCAAAACTGAGCTCACTATTTTTCCCCTCAGCAGCGCCTCTCTTCCAAAGTTCCCTGGCAGTGTTCAAGACACCACCAAATTCCCTGTGAACCTAAACTTGCAACCTAGGTGTCATTCGTGACTTTTTATTCTCATCCCAGCATCCAATTCTAAGTCCTGTCAATGTAGACTACCCACTGTTTCTTGCATCTTTTCCCTGTTTTCCATTCCACCTGAAATTGTCCTTATTGCCGACCTCCATGATAATTTCAAAAGCCTCCTAACTGGCCTTCCTGCCTCCAGGACTCTCTTCAATTCATCCTTCATAAAGCTGTCAAAAGAATCTTCTTAATGTAGAGATATGACCATATCACTCCCCTGCTCCAAAAATCTTCAGTAGCTTCCCAATTGCTTATCACATTAAATATAAAATCCTAATTTTATAGTCAAAACTCTCCAAAGTTGGGTTCCATCCTACCTTTCCAAACTTATTTCATCCTTTTGCCTTTCATGAACTTTACAATCAAATCACACTAGAGTATATATGTTTCCTGGTTCTATTCTGTGCTCTTTTTTTTGGGGGGGGGGGCTTTTTTTTGGGAGGGAGAAGGCAGGGCAATTAGAGTTAAGTGACTTGCCCAAGGTCACATGACTAGTAAATGTTAAGTGTCAGAGGCCAGATTTGGCAGGCCTCTGACTCCAGGGCCAGTGCTCTATTCACTGCACCTCCTAGTTGATGAGGTATGGGCTCTGGGAGCCCCCTGAAGATCTCCTTGTGTCCTTGAGGTACAGGCCCTTGAACTCTGATTAAATCATCTCATTTGATGAGGCTTTTGCATGAGGCAAGTCTGTTACTAGATTCCCCACCCTCTGTTACTAGACTTACTTCCCACCCTATCCTCCCACCCTTGGACTGGCCTAGCCCACCGTTGTCCATGGGTTCCAAGTAGCCTCCAACAGCTTCCTACCTTAATCCCTCATTGACCTCATCTGACTTCTCCTGAAGACCCTCCCCAAACTCCTCCTCTAGACCACCCCTAGATTCTTCTCACAACTTTCTGTATTTAAGATCCCATCTTCCCTCCATGTGATGTGAGAGTGCCATAGAATGACCTAACACACTTACTCTGTGTCCAATACAAGCGAACTTTTAATAAACTTTTCTTTGGCTGAGAGAAGACTTGAGTCGAATTCATTTGGCAGGACCCAGCATGTTGGTATTTTGGGGTCTCCAGAGCAACCCTAACCCTCTTCATTGAGAAGGCAAGCACTTTGATATAGATTATACCTATGCAGTCACGTAGAACATATTTCCATTATCAGCCTTGTTACAAAAGAGAACGCAAACAAACAAACAAAAAAAGAAACAAACAAACAAGAAAAATAAAATGAAAAAAGTATGCTTTGATCTTTGTTCAGACTCCATCAGTTCTTTCTCTGGGGATGGATAGCATTTTTCATCATCAGTCCTTCAGAATTGTCTTGTAACTAGTTTATTTTTTAAAATTCCGTGTGCTTGTTGTATATAGCACAGTGTCCTACACATAGGAAGCATTTCATAAATGTTTGAATATGTCCCATTCCTTGGCCCCTTTACTCTTAGATGTTAAACCAACAGAATCATATAATTTAGAGCTGGAAAGAACCTGGGAACCCATCTGCTCCAATTTCCCCTTTTTATATTTTAAAAATGATTGCTGTCTTTTGTTTTCATATCATCTTAATTTCTGAACATATCTTCCTTTCCTCCCTTTTATTTTAACAAATGAAGAAACCAACACTCTGGGAACAGAAATTACTTTACCAAGGCCATACAGGTAGCAAATTACAAAGCTAGGAAGATTCTTCAAGGCAACAAAAAGCATTTGTTCACAAGAACTTCCTTCACTACATGTTTTCCTTCCTCCATGTTTTCTCAGTCCCCCTCAAACTTTGGTCTTCTTGCTTTCCCTAGGCCTTTCCTCTGCTGTCTTCCCCTCCCAGCATTCAGTTCTGTCCATAGGTTTGGGTGTCTCCCAAAAGGGCATTCTCTCCTTGGGAGGGTCTCCAGCTCTGTCTCTTCTCATGTACCCAGTGAGCACCTTTATTATTTTTGTTCCTTCTTCCCTGTTCTGTTCACTTCTAACCCTTGTCCTCCTCCCCCTTTCTAGTTCTCCCTTTGTTCTCTCCCTAGGCCTCTGTGCTAATCCAATAAGTACTTAATCTTTTCCATCAACACCAGATAGTACATTATTTGGCAACCACACAGCTTGTTTTCTCTTGCCTTTCCCAAAACCACAGAAACGTTTACAAGAACAGCAGAGTTAGAATCATAGCATCAAAGAATTGTAGAGTCTCCCTAGATGACCTTGGGTAAGTCCCTTCATTTCTTAGTTTTCTTATCTGTAAAATGAAATAGACTCGGCAATTCTCAAACTTTTTGGTCTCAGGACCTCTTGGAACTCATAAAAATTATGGAGAATAATAGGGACTGAAGAACTTTTGTTTATGTAGGTTTTATCCATATTAGAAGAATTATTCCTGAAGAACTTTTAGGTAGGTTTTATCCATAGTAGAAGAATTATCCTTGAAGAACTTTTGTTTATGTAGGTTTTATCCATATTAAAAATGAAAACATCTTGGTATTATTAAGAATTATGTATTATTATATATTATTAGACATGTGTTATAATAATTGGGCAGTTAGGGCTGCAGTGGGTAGAGTGCCAGAGCTGTAGTCAGGAAGACCTGAGTTCAAACAGACATTTACTAGCTATGTGACCCTGGGCTAGTCACTTAACCCTGTTTGCCTCAATTTCCTCATCTATAAAATGAGCTGGAGGAAGAAATGGCAAACCTCTTCAGTATCTTTGCCAAGAAAACCCTAAATGGGATCATGAAAAGTTGTACATGACTGAAAGGACCTAACAGCAATGTTATAATAATAAGAATGGGTTCTAGAACTAGTGGGAGTCACTGGAGCACACATGGAGAACAGCCAGACTATATGATCTCTAAGTTCTCCTCAGAGCAGGGACACTGAAGATCATCTAGTCCATAGTCTTCTCTTTGTAGTTGAGGCCACTGTAGCATAGAGAAGGGGAGTGACCTGGCCAAGTGCACACAACCAGTTAGCTGTAGAGTTGTAATTAGAAGGCATATAGCAGCAGAAATAATAGCAATTCACATTCAAGGTCATGAAATGTTTTTCTCACTACATTGTCAGGTTGTCAGGGCAAGTAATATCACTATTTTGCAGACAGAGAAACTAAGGATCAGAGAGATGAACGGACTGGTTGATGGCATACAGTTAGCTGGATATTGAAGGTGAGATTTGAACACAGGCTTCCTGATTGTAATTTCAGTGCTCTTTCCACCACATCAAACTACTTGGGAGCTATGTAGCACAGTTGATAGAACATTAGGCTGGAAATCAGGAACACCTGAGTTTAAATCTGGCCTCAGGTACTTCCTAGCTGCATGACCCTTGGAAAGTCATTTAAAGTGCCTGCCTCAGTTTCCTTAACTGTAAAATGGGGAGGATGATACCTACTTTTCATAGATGAGATAATAATTGTAAAGTACTTCCGCAGTACTTGGCATGCAGCAGGTACTTATATAGACATGTATTCCATACCCCCCTTCCTTCCTAAAAAACATGAGGTTTGAAGTCTGAGGATCTACATTTAAATTCTTGTTCTGCTATATTTACTGCCTGTATGATTTTGAACAAATGGATTCATTTCCTTGGGCCTCAGTTTCCTCAACTATATGTAAGCTTTATGTGTCCCATATGTATGTTCCATGTGGCAGTCTAAAATGTGGCTCACATGAGGCATGAATAGATATCTTCAAGGTCTAGCTCACTCTTCTCCAAAGGAGACTATGATTTCCGCTGTGTGGGCAACAGAAGTGGCATGGCTGTGTGCTTACTTCTTCCCTTGACTATCTCTAAGAGGGGCATAGGGCTAGATTATATCAGATATTGCTGGTTGAGGAGTACTAGTACTTCCCTGGTTGCTAAACCCTTACCTTATGGAGGAGGGAAGCCCCACACTTATACCCACCAACTTAACACCTTCCTATCAAATGCTAATTGCACAAAAGACCATCACAAATAGTGAATAGGATATAAATCCATTTATTCAAGCAAACAGAAACTCAGAAAGTGATAGATTAGTATATATATATGTATGTATGTGTGTATATGTATTTATATATACATACACATACACACAAACACACACACACATATATATACATATACACATATATGTTCCAAAGTGTTTCTAGTACCATTCATGTTTGTCTGCCTAAGGAAAAAACGAGGAAGAAAAGGTAATAAGCATTTATATAGTGCCTACTATGAATCAAGTACTTTTAAATTATTAACTCTCTTGGTCCTCACAACAACTCTGAGAGACAGATGCTGTTATTTCCTCCTGTTTTATAGTTAAGGAAATCAAGGAAAAGAGAGGTAAAGGGACTTTCTCAGGGTCACACAGCCAGTAAATATTTGTGGTCAGATTTGAACAAAGGTCTTCCTGCCTTTAGGCTCAGTGCTCTATACACTTTGCTACCTAGCTGCCTATGGAGACCTTAACTCCATCTCTCATGCTGGTTCACAGCCTCATGTCTGCATTCTCTCCACCAATCTGAAGTCATGTTCTGCAGACAGCATGTAGCACAGGTAGATTGGACCTGGGTTACATATAAAATGAAAAAATTGAAGGGGATGATCTTAAATCTCCTTTCTATGATCCTGGCACAGGCCACAGTATGCCATGTACTAAATGGGGAATTCAGACAGTAAGAGCACTGAGTTGTACAAAGAAGGAGGAGATTCTTTGTGAACTGGAGTTGCCAGGGATGGTTTTGGATTTAGCAGGAGAAACTAATGTGGGCTCTTCTGGAGCTGCATCATGGATCAAGTGCTGTCTTTAGGAATGCACAGCTCTCTTTTAACTCAGCCATTTCAGAACCACTTTCTAGAGGCTAAGTCAAAAATAAATTGGTTCTGTGTTAGAAACAGAAAAACTCTGGAGACTTTTATCCTCACTATGGAAACAAATACCTCAGAGAACAGGGTCTCTCTAGGGTCAAGGAGAACATTTTTTGTGATAGGCATAAAACACTTATACATGCTGCAAAGCCATGTACCAATCCATGTTCCCAATATCAGAGAACCCAAGCAAGTGAGCCTATAAAGAAAACCAGTATGCTCCATCTCTCTTTTTTTTAATTGAATTTTTATAATGAACAAAAATCTATTTTCTCTCCCTTCCCACTCCCACCACTGAAAAAAAGAAAGAAAGAAAAGAAAAACACATAATAAATATGCATAGCCAAACAAAATAAATTTCGTCATTGACTGGGTCCAAAAAGCATATGTCTCAATCAGTCAGGAGCCAGATCATGTAAATTTCACCATCTCTCCTCTGGAATTGTGGTTAATCATCGTGTTGATAAAAATTCTTAAATCTTTCAAAATTGTTTGCCTTTAAAATGTTGTTATAATACATTTTTTTTCCTCTCCTGGTTCTGTTCACTTTGCATCAGTTCATGCAGTTCATACATCAGTCTTCCTAGGCTTCTCTGAAACCACCTCTTTCATCATTTCTTAAAGCAAATTAATATTCCACCACATTCATTAACCATAATTTGTTCAACTCTTCCTCTCAAAAGTACCTCATTAGTTTGTAGTTCCTTTTGTAGATAATATCTTATTTTTCCCAATTATGTGTAAAGACAATTTTTAATATTTAAAAAAATTTTTTTGAGTTCCAAATTTTCTTGCTCCCTTCCTCATCTCTTCCCCTTCCCTAAGATGGTACACAATTTGATGTAGGTTGTATACATGTGATTGTATAAAACTTATATGCATTTTAGTCATCCTGTGAAAGTCAAAAAGCTCTGTTTATGTTATCTGCAATGATAAGATAGGGTTTCTTTCCTGGGAGTTTCCTATATCAATGAAATCCAGTACATAAAAAAATAAAGTCTCATATATGGTTTTAAAAGCAACTTCTCAGGTTAAAAAAATCAGGGAACTGTAGCCAAGTAGCATTCAGTCGGCAAAAGGTCTCCAGGTTTTATTGGCCTGCAAGCTCAACATGAGTCAGCAACGGGCTGAGAGAAAGCCAAAAATCCAAATGCTATGTGAAGCTGCAAGAAGAGAAGGCGATGTCCAGTATGAGGGAGATGGGAGCCTTGCAGTGAACTGCCCTGGACAGACTATAATCGGAGGATTGTGTGCTGGTCCAGGCACCACATTTTAGGAACGACATTGAAAAGTGTCCAAAGGAGGAGGTCCAAGTCATCATCACCATCATCATCATCATCAATAACCAACACTTTGGGTAGCACTTTAAGGTTTGCAAAATACTTTTTCATTGGATGGTGAAGACCTTGAGTTCATGCCATAAGAGAATCAATAGGAAGATCTGGGGAAGTTTAGACTGGAAATGAGAAGACATGAGTTGGGGGTGGGACATCACAGTGCTACTTAAGAAATTGAAGGGTTTGGGTAGCTAGGCAGTGCTGTGAGACCCTGGAGTCAGGAGGACCTAAATTCAAATCCAACCTCAGACACTTGACACTTAGTTGTGTGTCCCTAGGCAAGTCACTTAACCCTGATTGCCTTGACAAAAAAAAACAAAACAAAACAAACAAAAACAAAAACAAAAAACCCACAACAACAAAAAAGAATTTGAATGACTGTAACATGAAAGAGGGGACTAAGCTTTTTCTGGCTGGACACCAGAGCTAGGACAAATGGGAAGAAGTTCTAGAGCAGGTTCCCCACCCCTACTCTGGAAAGTCAGTCAGTTAGTCAATAAATATTTATTAAGTACCTACTATATGCTAAGTGCTTGAAATAAAAAAAAAAAGGTGAAGACAGCCTCTGCTCTTCAGGAACTCACAGTCCAATGGGGGAGATAGCACACAGATAACCAAAGACAAGCAAGACATACATGGGGATAACTGAGAAACAAGCAACAGAAGGAAGGCACTAGAATTAAAGGTGTGAGATCAGAAAAAGACTTCTCATAGGAGGTGAGATTTTAGCTGGGACCTGAAGGAAGCCAAGGGAGACAGGAGCATGGGTGACTGCCAGGAGTCACCAGATGGAGGGTCTAGCAAAAGAGGCCAGTGGCATTGGATTGAAGAGTCCCTAGAGCGGGGCAGTATTGATGTAGGGATATGGGAAAACTGTTCTTTTTGGTCCCGCAGAATGTCCATCTTAGGGAATAGCCAGTAGTGCATTTGGCTGGAACATGGAGTACAAGAAGGGAATAAGAAATGAGATTGCAAAGGTAGGTGGGACTCAGATTTTGTAGGACCTTAAATAGCGGCTTGAGGAGTTTGTATTTTATCTTTGTTTACTGTACTTCTCTGGCCATTCCTTCCTAGTGTTCCCCAAGACTCTGCCCTGGACCTTCTACTCTTTTCTTTCTATGCTCCTGGCTTGGGGGGCTTGTCCACCACCATAGATTCAATTATCACCTCTGAGCAGATGACTTCCTGATCTGTATCTAACTCTGGTCTCTTTAATAATCTAACCCGAGACTTAAAGCCCATTTGCATAAGACTCTATTCATTAGTAGAAATATATTACTCAATGCTCCACACATGTGAGGGGCAGAGGTGTTGAGAGCTTAGGAGAAGAGAGTTCTTGATTTTTTGACTTCCAGCTTGGAAAGAGGCCATGCAGTTCCAGATTCTCTTGAGGGAGATAAAGACTATGGGAAGAAACCAGTATGTAAAGGAGCTGGCACCTTGATCATGCCTATCCCCAGCTTACCTTGCCATTGACTTTGGGGAATTTCTCTTAAGTGAGTTCTGGAACTGTTTTCCTGAGAGACCTCATTCACTCTGTGTATTGTCTTATATATTCTCATCTACAAAACTTGTCTATTTTCTATTGGCTCTTGGCTAGGTTAGATGGGTTTATTTGCTATTCACTACATATGGTTTTTGTGTAACTGACATTGGGTAGAAAGGGACTCAAGCCTTGGATATATAGTTTTGGACACTCCCCATTATGGAATAGCGATTATGATCACAGCTTGAACTTATTAATGATTTCCCCTAGACTAACAATATTGACCAAGACGGACCAATATAATATCTCCCCTCTGAGGAGAGCAGAGTAACCAGTCTAATCGTTCCCAACTCCTGTTTCTCTCTTGGGAGGGATTTCAATCTCCCTGGGAGAAGGCTGGGTGGAAGAGATTCTGGAAGTATCTATTGATGCATCACAGTGTGGCACACCTAAATAAACCCGTTTGGATACACCTGCACTGTATGGGCAACATATATACCTTATGATGGTGATATCATTAGTGAGTCATTCAGTGTGAGTGAGCTTATCAATCAGTGACAGGATGACAGATGGGGTGACAAAGGACCTTAGCTGTCATCTAGCCCCAGCCCCTCATTCTATATGTGAGAAAACTGAGGTTACAAACGTAATGGCAGAATCAGGGTTTGAGCCTAGATCCTGTGACTCCCAACAAGGAGCATCCTTTCCACTAAATATATGGCCTCAACCAATCAACAAACATCTGTTAAATGTTTGACTTCTGTGCTAGGTACCATGCTATGAAATTACTTTCTTAGGGGTGGAAGAGACTAGAGAAGCAAAAGAACTCTGAACTTGCCCAGAAAGAAACATTGAAATTGGGGAAAGGAGGCTCAGGTTGCAGGTGCTGGAGGTAAACTAGGCTAATTTCACCATTTTGTGGAGGGTTGCCCCTTCATATGGGATAAAGAGCTAGAAGGAGGAAGATATTCCCATAATGTCAAAATTAAAAGAGCCAGGTTGGTATGAATAAATGAATGAATGAGTGAGTGAATTAAAAAAAAACAAAACAAAACAAGTTTTAAGCTAATTGTGCCGAGTGCTGGAGATACAAACTCAAGCAAACAGTGTCCTTGTTCTCAAAGAGCTTATATTCTAATAGAGGAAGACAATATATACATGAATGTGGTGATCAGGGATGAGTAATTGGGATAGGAAACTCAGGGACTGGACGATTGATTGATGTGCTCTTGCCAAGAATGATGGCATTGACTTAATTAAGTGACCCAGGGCAAGTCACTTAAGCCTTTATTTGCCTCAGTTTCCTCATCTGTAAAGTGAGGATAATAACCTCTACCTTCCAGGGTTGTTGCAAGGATCAAAGGAGATAACATTTGTTAAAGAACTTAGCCTAGCACCTGGCACGGGGTGGGCACTATAAAAATGCTAGCTATTGCTATTGTTACTATCACTCAGAGCTAGAGGAGGACAGGAGTTGGTGCATCCATGTGTAGCACCATGGCATGGAGAAGATTGGGACTTCCTGAGGGCAGAGTCTGTCTTTTATCCTTCTTTATAGGCCCAGTGCTTAGCATAGTACCTAGAATGTAGTAAACAGTCAATAAATGTTTATGGAGTGACTCATTTATGTGGTTCTGTCTCGGGATTCTTCCTTGTTTAAAGGATCTGAGTTGGGGAGGACTAGGAAGTCATCTTGTTGAACTCCTTGTGGGTTCATGTGCATTAATCTTGTCTTCCCAGCCAGACAATAAGCTCCCTGTGGGCAGGAAAGGCAATCCTTTCTTCTTCACATCCTTCTATTATACAGAAAACTGAGAGACCATGGCTCTAAATTCTAATCCCACCTCGGTTACAGACTTGCTGGTTTGAGCCATACTGGTTGGATCCTGATATAAGGATGATCTCAGGTCTCTTTTCTGGAGGATAGGCCAGTGCCCTTAATAGGAAGGTGTGAAAACAAAGCCCCTTGCCCAATGAGATTAGAAAAACACTGAAGGAATGAAACGGTGGAGGGATAATAGGTTTGTAAAGGATTATAGATCTAAAGATGAGAGGGGCCTTAGGAGATATCTAGGTCAACCACCTCATTTTTACAGATGGGGAAACTGAGGCTCAGAGAGATTATGTGATTTGCCCAGGATCATATAGACTAGTCTGAGGTAGAGTTCAACCTTAGCTCTTCCTGACTCCGGGAACAGCATTCTGTCCACTAGGCTACACTATGTCTTCATATAAGAAGGGCAAAACAGAAAACAGGACACTTGGAGTGGGGGAGTGAGATCTTTTTCTCTCTCTTATTGGCCGAGTAGGGGGAGACCAGGAGAAGGAGCCGATCTCTCATTTCCTGTGTGGGTCTCATCTTCCTTATGATCTGAAATGTTCTTCTTTCTAAGTTGCTCGCACAAGTCACAGAAAGAGGTAACCTGAGGTTCCTCTAGGCCTAGGGCAAGTTGCTACCTGATTGAAATGCAGGTCTTTGCCAATTGAAAGTTTTCATTTGATTTACCTTCAGGTGCTCTGAGCTAGTTCTTGCACTCCTGCCTGTGGCATTGAGTTCATTCTTAGAGTTAGGTCAGGATCCACAGGCCTGCCACCTTCACTGAGGCTCCAGAGTTCCTGCTCCTCCGATTCCCCCACTCCCCACTTGGGGCCTTCTTCAATCCCTCTCACACATGGACATTCTAGAACTTTTCTTCTCTTTAAAAAAATTTTTTTTTCATTAAATATTGTCCAATTACATATAATTTTTTTAAACATCCTTTTCTTAGATTTTGAGTTACAAATTCTCTTCCTTTCTCCTGCCCCTGCCCCAGCTATTGAGAAGGGAAACAATATGATGTTGATATATAAAGTCATGCAAAATATTATTTCCACATTAACCAGGTTGCAAAAGAAAATAAATATAAAAAAGAAAGAAAAAGAAAGAAAGTAAAAAAAAAAACCCTCTGCACGCAGAGTTCATCAGATCTCTCTTTAGAGCATTTTTTACCATAGGTAGTTTGTATTGCTGAGGAGGGCTAAGTAGTTTATAGTTGATCATCCTTACAATATTGCTGTTACAATGTGCAATGCTCTGTTCACTTCACTTTGCATTAGTTCACATAAGTCTTTCTAGGCTTCTCTGAAAGTATCCTCATCAGTTTTTAGACCACAATAGTATTCCATCATATACCACAACTTGTTTGACCATTCCCCAGTTGATAGACATCTCCTCTATTTCCAGTTCTTTGCTACCACAAAAAGAGCTGCTATAAATATTTTTATACAGATAGGTCCTTTTCCTTTTGCTTTGATCTCTTTGTGATATAAGACCTAGTAGTATTATGACTGGGTCAAAGGATATGCACAGTTTTATAACCCTTTGGGCATAGTTCCAAGTTGTTCTCTAGAATGATATAGCATCTACATTCTTAAAGGAAAAGTGAGTTATTGGAGGAAATGGATAATAAAACTATTCTAGATGACTTTTTTTTTTTTTGAGGAGGGAAGGCAGGGCAATTGGGGTTAGCTGACTTGCCCAAGGTCACACATTAAGTGTCAAGTGTCTGAGGCCAAATTGAACTCAGGTCCTCCTGACTCCCAGGCTGGTGCTCTATTCACTGCACCACCTAGCAGCCCCAGGATAGCTGTTCTAATGGGGGCATTAACTTCCCTTTTCAGAACTAGATAAATATAGGCAAAAAATAAATAAGAAGTTAAAGAGATGGATAGAATTTTAGAAAAGTTAGATATGATAGACCTCTGGAGAAAACCAAATGGGAATAAAGAGGAACATACCTTTTCCTCAGTGGTACATGGCACCTACAGAAAAATTCACCATGTATTAGGGCATAAAAACTTTACAACCAAATGCAGAACAGCAGAAAGATGAAATGCATCCTTTTCAGACTATAATGCAATCAAAAGTATATTCAATAAAAGGTCATGGAAACATAGATTACAAATTAATTGGAAACTAAATAATCTAATCCTAAAGAAAATGAGAATGTCAAAGGATAAGTCATAGAAACAATCAATAATTTCATTAAAGAAAATAATACCAGTGGGACAGCATATCAAAATTTATGGGATACAGTCAAAATAGTATTTAAAGGAAATTTATCTCTCTAAACTTTTACATCAATAAAATAGAGAAAGAGCAGATCAATGCATTAGGCATGCAACTAAAAAAAATTAGAAAAAGAGAAAATTTAAAATCTCCAATTAAATACCAAACGGAAAATCCTAAAAATCAAAGGAGAGATTAACGAAATTAAAAGTAAAAAAACCATTGAACTAATAAATAAAAGTAGGAGCTGGTTTTATGAAAAACACATAATAAAATACATAAACCATTGGTTAATTTGATTTTTTTAAAAAAAGAGAGACTCAAATGACCAATATAAAAATGAAAAGGGTGAATTCATCACCAATGAAGAGTAAATTAAAGTAATTATTAGGAGCTATTTTGCCTAATTATACACCAACAAATCTGACAATCTAAGTGAAATGAGTGAATATTTACAAAAAATAAATTGTTCAGATTAGCAAAAAATTAAATAGAATACTTAAAATAACCCCATATTAGAAAAAAAATGGGAGTGGCTAGGTGGCACAGTAAATAGAGCACTGGCCCTGGAGTCAGGAGGACCTGAGTTCAAATCTGGCCTCAGACACTCACACACAAAAACTAGCTCTGTGACCTTGGGCAAGTCACTTAACCCCAATTGCCCTCCAAAAAGCAAAAAAAAAAAAAAAAATGGAACAAGGAATCAATGAGCTCTTTAAAAAAAATCCCTAGGACCCAATGGATTCACAAATGAATTCTACCAAACATTTAAAGAACAATTAATTCCAATACTATATAAGTTATTTGGAAAAATAGGCAAAGAAAGGGTCCTGACAAATTCCTTTTATGACAAAAATATGGTGCTGATACACAAACCAGGAAGAACAAAATCAGAGAAAGAAAACTATACACCAATTTCCCTAATGAATATTGATGCAAAAATATTTTAAGTAAAATACTAGTAGGAAGATTGCAACAATATACCACAAAGATCCTACAGTGTGGGATTTTTATATCAGGAATTCAGGGTTGGTTCAGTACTAGAAAAAATATCAGCATAATTGACCATGTCAATAACAAAACCAACCAAAATCATATGATTTTTCTCAATAGATGAAGAAAAAGCTTTTGACAAAATATAACACTCATTCCTATTAAAAACACAAGAAAGCATAGGAATCAGTGGAGCTTTTCACAAAATGATAAATAGTATCCATTTAAAAGTGTCAGCAACCATTATATGTAATGGGGTTAAGCTAAAGGCCTTCCCAATAAGATCAGGGGTGAAGCAAGGATGCCCATTATCACCACTATTATTTAATATTGTACTAGAAATGCTAGCTATAGCAATAAGAGAAGAAAAACGGAGCAGAAGAAATTAGACTAGGCGATGAGGAAACAAAACTATCACACTTTGCAGATGATATGATGATATACTTGGAGAATCCTAGGGAATCAGCTAAAAAAACTAGTTGAAATAATTAGCAACTTTAGCAAAGTTGCAGGATATAATATAAACCCACATAAATCATCACCATTTCTATATATTACCAGCAAAGCCCAGCAGCAAGAGATAGAGAAATTCAATTTAAAATAACTATAGAGAGCTCAGATGAATGGCTCCTAGGCATGGTGTGTGGAGATATGGATTGGAGAATGGAGTGACAGTAAGTTGTTGGTCAGAGGGATGGACTAGCAGTTGGACCAGGGGGTGAAAAATGGCCAGGTGAAGAGGAGGCTTATCATTCATTATGAGTGGGTTTTCTCTCTCTCTCTCTCTCTCTCTCTCTCTCTCTCTCTCTCTCTCTCTCTCCCTCTCCTTCTCCTCTCCCTCTCTCAGTCTCTCCCTCAATTACTTTGCAGAATTTTGTGTATATGCTTTGTCATGTCCAAGTTGTTTGGCCCCAAGGAAATGTAAGTTCCCCTGAAAGCAGGGACTTTGGTTTTTCTCTTTAGCCCCAAGCACCATTCTTATATGAAATAGGCTTCTTTGTGTCAAAGAAAACTGCCTTATAGGTCTTCGGATTTGCCAGAATCAGTGAAGAGACAAATCCCACAACTTAGAGATATTATCAAGATATTAGAGATATAATCAAGATACTCTTTTGACAGTGTTTTAGCATCTAGTTAAAATGGGACTAATTGAGTAGGGTGGAGCTACATAAGGTCTTAGATAAGAACCAGGGCAGGATCTTTCTTCTTGGAAACTGACTGGGGCTCCAAACATAAGGAAAGACCCAAATCAGAGCCATCAGAAAGAGTCATGGTCTCCTATCTCACTTTAAGCATTTTAGAATTTATAGCTAAAGTGCTCTTTCTGCCTAGATTTCTTCACATGAGACACATCTGTAGAACGTTGTCACAATTTCTTCAAAGATTGTATCCTCCAGCACATTGACACAACATGTGGGGGGCAATTTTAAATGTTCTAAATGCTAGAAAATGTCTGTTTTGAAGGATCTCTGGCCCAATCAACAACTATGATAGTAGCACAGTCCTTCAAATTGCTCCAATATCACTTGAGGAGCCTCAATCAGAGAAAAGTGATGTATATAAAATTCCATGAGGAAGTCAGTCTGGATCCTGAAACTGCCAGTTCTGGAATCATCTTATTCACAGATATGAAAACAGTGAAAGAAATGGAAGGAATTGCATTGTATTGTGGAGAGATCTGATCTATGTGGTCCTGTTCTAGCAGCTCAGAGCATCATGTCAGGGAGACATGATTGGCAGCTGTCAGTGGGATACAGTTCTGCTTGGTATATTGGTCTTTGTAAGACCTCTGTAAATAGAATTGTAGAGGTTTTGCCATCTTCTTCCATTGGATACTTACTTCTGAGTCTAAGACAAAATAACTATATAGTCTGCACCACATCTAGGACCAAAATTCCCTTAAAAGGGAAACTCTACAAAGTGGGGAATCTTTGTGGATTATGAGGTAGGAGACATAGTGTTTTATGATGTAGACAATAGATGCTTCATCTATCTATTCATCAGCTTCTTTTCAGAGCCTCTCTGGCCTACATTTTATATTGGCCTTGTTGGGCAGGACTCCACCTTTCCCCTTCCCTTCATTGATTTGTAAAGGAGACAACTCTACCTTCCCCTCCCCTAATTGTTCTGTAAGCAAGTACAACCCCTACCCCTCCCCTTCCCCTAATTGATCTGTGAGCAGGAGTTTCAACCTAGTGGGGAAATTAAAATGTACACTGACCAGTAACTGTAGTTTCAGCTTATGTAACCTAGACATTGAATCTCTATAAAAACCGGCACACAGTCTGTGCCAACCCACTGTCTGATTTGGGCATGTACCCCGACAGTCCCGTGGTAATAAATCCACTCCAAATTCAGTCTCGGGGATCTTCTGTCTCACTTCATTCGGGTACAACAGCCTCTTCTTCAAGAATGAAAGTACTCAGACTATTGATCCAGTACCAGATGAGGCTGAAGAAACCCCAGAGCATGACCATGACCATGACTATGATTGTGACATTTTTTTGGAAACTTCCTCTAGAGGGGAACCCAGTGGAAAGACTTACTTGAACTAATGCAGAATGAACTAAGCAGAACCCAGAAAAAGTTAAAAGTTATTTTAATTAAAAAATCATCCCTATCATCAATATTATTAAAATGAACAATTTTGAAGATTCTTATAAACTGATTAAAAGTGAAATAAATAGAACCAGGGAAAGAATTTATATAAGAACACCATAAAAAAAAAGCAACTTTGAAAAAATGAACTATGATAAATAAAATGACTGTCAGGCACTGTATTGCTTTCAAAATATGTTATAGAGGTAGAGCTCACCCATAGTCCAACAAATCTATAACATCATTTATATGTCATACCCTCCATTGATACAAATCACAAGCTGAGTGACTCTCTCATGTCCTCCCTTAAGTTATCTAGGTGCATAGGGCAGAATAAAAGATGACATGAAGGGTTCTCTAGCTGAAAACATCTAATGGCAGTTGTCTTTAAGGACTAAAGTAAGCACAGTCTAAAAATGGGTTAATTTAAACTTGAAAAATGCAAGATCAACCAGATCTAGTGATATGCTGTAACCACATTTATTTTAGCCTTTACTACCTCGAAAAATATAACTAATCTATGTTCTGATATAGCCAAGCCAATGGTTACCCACAGCACAGCAGTCAGTCAGTCAGTCAACAGACATTTATTAGGAGTCTATCAGGTGCCAGATTCTACACTAATCTCTTGGGGCCTAATGTAAGGCAAAAACAATGCAAGATGGGGGAGATGACACTGAAATAACTCTGGACAAACAATATATACACCAGATAAATTGGGAAGAGCTTCAAGGAGAAGACACAAAGATTAAAGAAGATCAAGAAAGGCTTCCTTTCAGAAGGTGGGACTTCACTTGAGCCTTAAAGGAAGCCAAGGGAGCCAGCCAAGAGGCAGAGATAAGGAGGGAGAGCATTCAGTCATGACATTCTCTTAGTAAGTTTTCAAAAGGAGCCTTTGAGAAAATTAGCTTCTAGTTAATCCTTTACCACAAGTAAGATCAACCCTCATTTACATAATGCCATGGGACTTAAAAAGCATTTTCTTCACATCAGTCTTGGGGGGGAAGCTATTCTGAGTATTATTGTATATCATCATCACCAGCAGCAGCAGCATCACCACCATCATCATCATCATCACCCATTTTAATCTTAAGAAAACACAAGTGTGGAAGTGAAGCCACTTACTCAAAGACAGAACAGTCAGAGTGAGTGCCCTAACTGGAATCTGAGGACTAGCTACTATGTAGATAGTCCTGTGTCACTCTTGCCATAGGGTGCCCAAAGTATGAAACTTGCTCTGTTTTCTCAAGCAGTTTGGTCTAGTTGGGGAGCCAGGACTAATACGTATAAAGCTATCAGACTTTGGACTAGGACTCAAGGTCTTTCCAATTCTGAGATTCTCCAGATGGGACAATTCAAGAAGGACTATATGGGCAGGGGGGCAAAGGGTCTGCCACATTCCCTGAAGTACTGCCAAGTTTCTCCTTGAAGTTTGGTGATGCCCTGGTGCCCTGGAATTATGGGAGTTGAAAGGAATCTCCTCACCCCAATTTGTAAAAATCAAGGAAGCCTGAGGGAATTCTACCCCTATTTGGTGAAAAAAAAAAGGATATTTGTCTGAAGGATTCTTTTGTGAGTCTTCCTGGTATGTCTGTCATAAGAGTGATAATATTCTTTTTGAGAAAAGCTCAAAAGGTAAAAATAATTGCAAAGATGGATGTAGCACCTTGGAGAAGGGAGAAGAAGTCCAGTTTTAGATAATGGTACCCACTTTGGGGTAAGAAATGAATGATGGTTATGGAAAAAAATGGAGCACAATGTGATGTGGAGAGGGAGGTGGAGGAGCTTGGGAGGTGTTCCAGCATCAAGAGGTGCATTGGCCAGGTTACAAACAAGACTTGGAAATGTGAGTGATCCTGGGGAATGTGTAACATGGTGATCTCAGTCAGACAGCCAATTAACAGGCATTTAAAAAAAAATATTTTTCCAATTAGATGTAAAAATAATTTTTAACACTTGTTTTAAAATTTTGAGTTCCAAATTCTCTCCCTTCCTTCTGCCCCTTCCCCCTCCTTGAGACATCAAGGAATTTTTATAGAGGTTTTACATGTACAGTCACAAAAAACATATTTCCATTTTAGTCATATTGTGAAAGAAAACAAGACTGAAAAAAAAAGAAACCCAAAAAAGTTTTTAAAAAGTATGCTTCAATCTGCATTCAGATTCCATCAGTTCTTTCTCTGGAGGTGGATAGCATTTTTCATCATAAGTCTTTTGGAATTGTCTTGCATATGTGAATTGCTGAGACTAGCTAAGTCGCTCACAGTTGATCATTATACAATATTGCTATTTTTGTGTACAATGTTCTCCTGGTTCTGCTCACTTCACTTTGTATCACTCACCTTGTAAGCCTTTTCTGAAAGCAACCTGCTTGTCATTTCTCACAGCACAATAATATTCCATCACAATCATATACCACAATTTGTTCAGCCATTCCCCATTTGAGGAGCTTCCCCTCAATTTCCAATTCTTTACCACCACAAAAAGAGCTGCTGTAAATAATTTGTACATATAAGTCCTTTTCCTTTGATCTCTTCATGATATAGATCTAGTAGCAATATTGCTGCATCAAAGGGTATGCACAGTTTTATAGCCCTTTGTGGCCCCATTTGGGGCTTTCTCAGCAGAGATACTAGACTGGCTTGTCATTTCCCTCTCCAGCTCATTTTACAGATGAGGAAACCGAGGCAAACAGGGTTAAGTGAATTGCCTAGGGTCACACAGCTAGGAAGTATTTAAGGTCAAATTTGAACTCAGGTCTTTCTGACTCCAGGCCTGGCACTCTATCTACTTTGCCACCTAGTTGCCTGCCATGTAGCTCTGTGCCTGGAATTTGCTTTCTCTTCATGTCCATCTTTTAGAATCTCAAACTTCCTTTAAAATTCAACTCAAAGACAACATGCACTTTATGTCGTATATGTTGCCTCTTCCCAATGGAACGCAAACTCCTTGAAGGCAGAGATGGTTTTATTTTTGTCTTTGGGTCCCCAGCACCTGGTTGGTTTGCATTTGATAATTCCAAACTGCTCCTTGCTACAAACGCCCATCTTTATAAACAGTAGTATTTTTTTTCTTTTAAATACATTTATATTTGTATCTTTTGAAATGAGGGAAGGTGGGGCTGGTGCAGTCCTTCACATGGAAGAGGATGGGTAGACTGCTTCTGGAAAGGCATGGTGATGTACAACTTTCCCCACTCTCTGATTGGGAGCATGTAGTGATATATTGTGGTTAGTTCTAGTCATGGGGGTGGGGGTGGGGGGGGTGTATTCTGAGAGCAGTCTGCTTTCAGAAGGTACCGGTCAGTCTGGGCCTCCTCTTGGCTTTCTGGTGAGAGCTGTAAGGGGAGAGACCTGCCCATCCAAGGCCTACATGTGGCCCATAAATATAGGCCTCTGCTTTTTAACTTTTTGTTCTATATAGCTTATAGGGCAAGGAGTAATGGAAATAGTGTGACCTTGTGAGTTTTGAAAGGTTGGAAGGATGAGCCACCAGAATTTTGGGAGTGAAGTCTATTTTGGGATTTGCCAGAAGCTTAACAGTGAAGAACAAGTCTCCAGTGACCTTTCCAGTCCAGCAGTAGCAGAAAAGCAGACTCAATCACTCATCTACCCACTGGACTGGTCATACTGCATTTGGAAATGAACTTGGTAGGACTGACATTATATAGAAACTGTGTTAAGTCTGAGTCTACACCCCTAGAGACCTAGGTAGTAAAGGAGAGAGTGTGCCCCTGGTGGATGGGAAGAAATCTTGCTATATCTTCTTGCTATTCTTGGTATATCTTCAAAGTACGTGTCCTTTTGTACAAAACCTACTTTGTGGTAATTGCTTAAATGGAACTGGGGACCTAATTACTGGAGCAGATACATCATAATCAGTGCTAGAGCCATAGCTTTAGAGAAAGACACCCCTGACTCCTCAGGGGCCCTGTAGAGCCCAGGTGGGGTTGGGAGGGGGCAGGGTTATAGCTGGCCTTGATATAGAAAAATGAGTATTGAAATATATATTTTTTGAATTTTATTTTGTTTTCATACTACCTATATTTCCCTGTATATCCCTTCCCTTCTCTTTTTTCAAAAAGTCATCCCTTATAACAAAGAATTTTTAAAATGATGGGGGTGCTGTTTGGACTATAAATCATAGCCTCCAAAAATTGGAAATTTCAGATTGGTCTGAAGAATCGTAGGAAATTCATTGTGGATATAAACAGGCTGCAGCATATTATCAATGATGACTCACATTTGGAAAGTCATCAGGGACATATACAACCAAAAACAGGGTGTGGATCAGTCATTTAGCAAGAATTAGCAGTAGTAGAAGGAAAACCAGAGTGCCATGCTGGCACTGACAAAACTCTTTTTAAAAAATGAAAGGAAAACTGCTTGCACATTGGATTAACTCTCTATCCAACTTGAAATTTTATTTGAAAACAAAAATAGTACAGGGGTGAAGGTATAAAGGACGTGTACTGAAGGAGGGCCTGACCATGTTGATGAGATCATGTGTGGGCCCACTGAGACACTGAAGTATTGGCATTATTGACTCTAAAATGATAAACAGCCTAAGCCCATTTCTCTGCTACTCATCTCCATCATAGACAGGCACTATTCCATGTCATTAATGTGACCCCTAGAAAACTGGATTGGAATATTTTTCAGGCTTCCATCTCATTCCCTCCATAAAATCCTACTTTGGTGCCTCATCATGGCTTGGAGGTGACCCATGCCATCCAAGTGTAGCACAAGTTATGGCAGATTCTAGAAAGGTTTTGCATATAGAACCTTTCTCAAAGTTGGCCTAGTTAAGTGCAGAAGGCTCATCACCAGAAATCTGCTCACTTGGTGATGAATTGTTTAACCATGGAAAGCCCCGAAACAAAGGAAAATGCAAAATGGCTCTAGAGGATCCTCTCTTGCTTTTCTAGAGATGGAATGATGGCAGAAAAGTACTAGGTGCTAAAGATCACAGTTTTGGGGGGTTTTTTGCCTTATTTTTTTTTTTGGAGGGCAATTGGGGTTAAGTGACTTGCCCAAGTCACACAGCTAGTTTTTTGTGTTAAGTGTCTGAGGCCAGATTTGCACTCAGGTCCTCCTAACTCCAGGACCTGTGCTCTATTCACTGAGCCACCTAGCCGCCCCAAGATCACAGTTTTTTTGGGTTTTTTTTTCTTTTTGGAGGGCAATTGGGGTTAAGTAACTTGCCCAAGGTCACATGGCTAGGTTTTCCTTTGTGTGTGTTAAGTGTCTGAGGCCAGATCAGAACTCAGGTCCTTCTGACTCCAGGGCCGGAGCTCTACTCAATACGTCACCTAGCCGCCCCGAGATCACAGTTTTTAAACTAACAGCTGTTAGTAATCCAAATGTGAGGTCCTTACCTTATGATTATAAAGGGGACATAAGACTATGAGACAGTGTGTCTCTGGGTGATGGGCAGAAATCTTATGTTATGTTCTTACTATTCTTGGTATATCTTCATGGTACATATCCTTATGCTTCATATTAATCTTGACATTCTTTCTATAAATCCAACCAAAATAAAAGGAAATTGCAGCTTAAAAAAAAAAGAAGAGGGGCAGCTAGGTGGCACAGTGAATAGAGCACCAGCCCTAGAGTTAGGAGGACCTTAGTTCAAATTCAGCCTCAGACACTTAACACTTACTGTGTGACCTGGGGTAAGTCACTTAACCTGAATTTCCCTGCCCTACCCCCTCCAAAAAGGAAAAACAAAAGATGGCTTACGGGCCCTGCAGTTGGTTTCATTGTGGATATCAAGGCAATATAATCAGAATCATTGTTTCATGGGACACGTGGCAATCTTATATTGCAATGTTCATGATAACCATTTGCAAAAAGGTTGCCATGAAAATAATTGCAGCTTATTCCCCAATATCTATGGCAGAGGTTGAGGAGGTAGAGGCAGTTTATGGAGAACTCAATAAGATCATCCAAATTTAGTCTGAAAAATATGGTGGAAAAGATAGTTTAGTGGTAAAAAAGGAAAGAGTTTGGAGACAATGTAAAATCCTCATATAGAATGAAGATTTTGTTCAAGAAGAGAATCAGGAGTTCCCCTCAAACCCAGCAAATTGACAAAGACAACAAAAGATGGAAATAATCAGTTTAGAGAATTGTGGAAAGATAGGCATACTTGTATATTGTTGGTGGAGCTGAGAATCAGTATCACTATTATGGAAAGTAATTTGGAATTATTCAAATAAAGTGACTAAAATGTTCATACCCTTTAACCCAAAGATTTCACTATATAATATTTGCTAGGATATGTATGTGTGTGCATACACACACACACACACACATATACACATATATATCATATACATGTTACTTTAAGGTTTGCAAAATGCTTTACATATGCTAACTCATTTGATCCTCACAATAAACTGATACAATAAATTCTATTATTATACTAATTTTACAGGTGAGAAAATAATTGAGAGAGGTTAAGTGACTTGCCCAAGATCACACAACTAGACTGAAGCAGTATTTGCATTCAGGTCTTTCTGACTCCAAGTCTAACACTATCTATCATGCTACTTAGCTCTATACACCTAAGAGGTTATTGCTAAGAAGAAAGATCCCTTGTATGAAAAAAAAATTTAGCATGCAAGCATGCACTTTTTTTGTGACAGCAAAGAAATGGAAGCACATTAAATGATTGTTGATTGGGGAATGATGAAACAAATTTTGGGACACAAATGTAATAGAAAATTACTTGTTGTTGAGTCATGTCTAACTCTTCATGAACCTATTTGGGGTTTTCTTGGCAAAGACACTGGAGGGATTTGCATTTCCTTCTTCAACTCGTTTTAGAGATGGGGAAACTGAGGCAAACAGGGCTAAGTGACTTGTCCAGGTTCACACAGCTAAGAAATGTCTGAGGTCATATTTGAACTCAGGAAGATGAGTCTTCCCGACTCCACTGCACCACCTTCTCTCTAGGAGAAATAGTAAATATGATGAATACAGAGAAGCATGAAAAGACTTACATGAACTAATATAGAGTGAAGTGAGCACAGCTAATAAAATAAAATAATAAAGTAATAAAAATAATAATAATGACTATAACAACATCAATGGAGAGAACCATCATAAAGCAATTGAAAGTAAATATTGAAAGATTACAAAAACCAAAAATGTCTCCATGGAAGAAATATGAGAAGCCACACCCCACTCCTTTGCAGGTGTGGAGCATTGTAAATATTTCCAGATTTTTTTTTCAATGCATTGTTCGGTTTTGCTCATTTTTTTCTTCCTCTTTCTTTTCATTAGAAATATTCTTTATCAGGGGCGGCTAGGTGGCGCAGTGAATAGAGCGCCGGCCCTGGAATCAGAAGGACCTGAGTTCGGAGCCGGCCTCCGACACTTAATCCGCACAAACAAAAACCTAGCCGTGTAACCTTGGGCAAGTTACTTAACCCCAATTGCCCTAAAGGGGCGGCTAGGTGGCGCAGTGAGTAAGAGCGCCGGCCTCGGAGTTTGGATGACCCGAGATCAGACCCGGCCTCAGAAAATGAGCACCCACGCATAAATCAAATGACTAGCCGTGTAACCTTGAGCAAGTTACTTAACCCCAATTGCTTTAAAAAAAAAAATATTCTTTATCATATTGCAAGACTCTCTGGGGTAGGGGAAGAAGAAATATAAAGGAATGATGAAAAACAAAACAATATCAATACAATTAATTTTTTTAAGGAAGAAAGAAATCACTGGACATGGTGAACATTGAATTATATCACAAAAAATGAAATTGATTTTATTTTGGCAGATAGAAAATAACTACTTATTAATGTGGGGATGATTTCCAAATTAGCTATCTATGTAGTCAAGTCAGCATGCATTTATTAAGTAACTACCATGTCCTAGGCACAGTATTAACTTCTGGAGATTTAAATTAAGGCAAAAAAGAATTCCTGACCTGAAGGAGTTCACAATCTAATGCTAACAACAATGTATAAACAAGCTACATAGAGGATAAATTGGGGATAATCTCAGAAGAAAGGCACTAATATTAAAGTGAACAGGAAAAGCTTCTCACAGAAGGTGGGGTTTTAGGTGAGACTTGAAGGAAGCCAGAAAACCCCGGAGGTGGAGACAACAGTCAGACATCTGAATTGTTAGAACAAAGATGTGAATAAATAACAGATTGAAAGAAAGAATAAAAAATTGACCATGTAGCAAGCAATTGAGGCTTCTTAAAATGATCTCCTTATGTAAGCTATTGATCCTGAAACATGGGAACTGGATAAAAAAATAGATATTAACACAGACTAGCACCATTTTCTAAGGAAGTTTTACCTTCTTTTGCTGTCAGTCCAACTAATCTCTACCTCATTATGGTCATGAAGATGGTGCTATGCCTGTCATTCTTCAGCTGTTTTGCCCTGAGGGAATCACTAAGGGATTTTGAAAGGTGAACTGACTTGCCCAAAGTCACAGAGATGGGACTGAAATACAGGTTATCTGATTCCAAATCCAAGGCACTTTCCATGACACCATATTGTCATGGAAAAATCAGAACCTCTCCTGAGAACATCTAAGAAAAGGCAAGAGAGAACCTAGAGTGCCATGGGAGTCTGGGGGAAGAGAAAGGGTGGAAAGGTAAATGGAGGGAGTTAGAGAAAAGACCACAGAGTCTGTGACACTCAGAACATTTTGCCATGGAGGGAGCAAGGAATATCAAAAGCAATGCTAAAGACCAGTTTTCTGTAAAACCAGAAAAGGCTATTTTTTAAAATAGCAATTGGGTTCAGTGACTTGCCCACACAGTTTATTAAGTGTCAAGCATCTGAGGTCAGATTTGAACTCAAGTCCTCCTGTCTCCAGGGTAAGTACTCTATCCACTGTGCCACATAGCTGCCCAGCACTATACTTTCAAAATTAGTGATACTGGGATGATATAGTGAATAGAGTACTGGTCCTGGAGTCAGGAAGACGTGAGTTCAAATCCAGACTCAGATACTTAACACAAAAAACTAGCTGTGTGACCTTGGGCAAGTCACTTAACCCCAATTGCCTTACCTTCCCCCCTCCAAAAAAAAAAATTAGTAATACTGAAATAGTGAGAGGGGAAGACTTCCTTATCCTTCTCTCCCTCTTTTATTCTGGGTTTGGAGAAATGGTCATAGGATCTCTGTTCTATATTGTTCTTTTCCACTTCAAGTGTTGGATCTGGAGTTCAAACCATAATGTTACAGTGTTAATGGTAAAGATGCAAAACAAAAATAACCCAGAAGGAAAAAAAAAGTGTATCAACAAACTATTTTAAAATGTTTAGGAGAAAAAAGGAGAAAAAAGTTCAGAAGAAGACTCAAATAGGGCAATTTTATTACTATTGTGTTAAATTTACTATACACTTAAAAACAAAGCATATAAACTAAATTCTCAGTTTCATATATAATCCTCTTTTTTGGTTCTTTTTATTTTTGTAAACTAAAGTGTTCGTGTTTGTTGATTACTGTTTGTTCATAATAAAAAAAAATGGAGAAGAGCATTGAACTAAGGATGAGGAGATTTAGGTTCTAGTCTTGGCCATGGTGCTGCTTCAATTATGTGTTATTAGACAAGTTATAGAACTTCTCTGGGTCCCAGTTTCCTTATCTGCCTGTTGGGGGAGTTGTGTTAGATAATCTCAAAGAATCTTCTAACTAAAAAATGTTATTGTTCTCAAGCTAAACTCTTCAATATGGAGGTGGTGTGGCATAATGGATAGAGTGGTAAGCTTGGACTAGAGAAGACCTGGGATCAAATCCCACCCTGAACATTTACTAGGTAGGTAACCCTAAGCCTTCTATCTATATGCATCAGGTGACACCTTAGGTAAGCCTCAGTTGGTTTCAATCTTCATTGGGTAGAGAAAGAATGGTTATATATTTCTATCAGCTATTACCAGGTAGTTGAAAGGAGTTAACTTCCTCACTGTCTCTGATTATTTCTACAAACTATTGTCTCAAATAGGACATTAGAGAAGTTTTTTTTTAATTGTAGTAACTCCAGAGATCAGGGATGACTTCATGGAAAAGGTGCTATTTCAGTTGAACTTTAGAAAAAATTCAGCAAGTGAAAAAGGAGATGGAAATTCCAGACACAGGGAGCAAAGGGATAGAGGTTTGAAAGGAGTGCTGGATAATAAAAGACTTCTCTGGTCAGATTGGAGCATAGAGGGTTTTTGTTCAGTTGTTTCAGACTCTCTGTGACCACATTTGGGGCTTTCTTTACAAAAATACTGGAGGGTTTTGCCACTTCCTTCTCCAGTTCATTTTACAGATGAGGAAACTGAGGTATACAGGGTTAAGTGACTTGCCCAGGGTTACACTGCTAGTAAGGGTCTGAGGCCAGATTTGAACTCAGATCTTCCTGACTCCAGGCCCAGCACTGAACCACTTTTGCTGCCCCTTTAGAAAGTATGGAGGGAATTAATATGTTAGTCAGTCAAATAAATATGTATCAGATGCCACTATATGCCATGTACTGTACTAATTGCTGGGAATAAGGGGGGAAAAGGCAAAAGACTGATCCCAATGAGCTTGCAGTCTAATGGTCAAAGTGCTATGTACAAACAATCTATATACCATACAGGATAAATTAATGCTAATCAAGAGAAGGAAAGTACTAGCACTAAGGGAGACAGGGAAAATCTTCTTGTAGAAGGTGAAATTTTAGCTGGAATTTGAAGGAAGTCTGGGAAGCCAGAGGCAGAGATGAGGAGGAAGAGCATTCCAGGTATGGGAGACAGTCATTGAAAACACCCTATATGCAAGGCAGTATGAATACAATCAACCAGCAAAAATTTGTTAAACACCTATTATACCTAGTACTATACTAGGTACTAGAGACAAATTTTTAAAAAAATGATGTAGTTCCTGCCATCATGCCCAAAGGGGTATATCACTGTGCATGCCCTTCGATCCAGCAATATCACCATTAGGTCTATATCCCAAACACATAAAAAAGGGAAAAGGACCTATTTGTACAAAAATATTTGTGGTGGTGAAGAATTGGAAATCAAAGGGATATTCATCAATTGGGGAGTGGCTAAACAAACTGTGGTATATGATTTTGATGGAATATTATTGTGTGATAAGAAATGACGAGCAGAATGATTTCAGAAAAACCTGGAAAGATTTATATGAATTGATGTGTACTGAAGTGAACAGAACAGGAGAATATTGAACACAGTAAGAGCATTAGTGTTTGATAAAGAACTGTGAATGACTTAGCTATTCCCTTAGCTATGAGCCAACACAATCCCAAAGGATTAAAGACAAAGCATACTATCTGTCTCCAGAGAAACAGCTGATATTGATTGAATACAGACTATAGCATACTATTTTTAACTTTCATTCTTTTTCTTTATTTGAGTCTTGTACAAAATTACTAACATGGAAATGTTTACATGATTGCACATGTATAACCTATATCTGATTGCTTACCATCTCAGGAAGGGGTGAGGGGACAGAGGGAGGGAGGGATAGAATTTGGAGCTCAAAATTTAAAATAAAATGTTTAAAATTGTTTTAACATATAATTGGGGGAAAATTAAAATATATTTTAAAAAATAATACAGCTCCTGCCATCAGGGAGCTTACCCTCTTTTGGAGTTGAGTAAAGTCAGCAAGACAGTTTCTGAAGTCATGGGACTTAGAATCCAGTGCGTTTGGGCTGGGGGTGGGGAGTGTGGAGGACAAAGCTAGTATTCAAATAGTACAAGACATGTTCTGGGTCTCAATACCCTTAGTGGGAAAACAAGAATGTTACACTAGATGATCTTGAAGGCCCCTTTCAGATTAATAGATTCAGGAGCCAATATCTGCATTTCACCTCAGCAATGAGAAGCAATTTCTTTGCCATGAAGAGGATCCCTCAGCCAAATTTACAGAGATGGCCAAACTCAGAGAATCTGCTTCTGTGATTAAATAAATCAACATTATATGTATTCATATTTAAATGTACTTGTACCTAAATATATACAAATGTATAATATACAAGTGTGTGTGTAAATATATGTATATAGTTAAATATGTACACATAATTTACATATATATGTATAATACAGAAAGAGAGAGAGAGAGAGAGAGAGAGAGAGAGAGAGAGAGAGAGAGAGAGAAAGAGAGAGATTTTCCATACTTCCTATTTGTTTCCCTCTTTCTCCCCTGACCACTCCCTCTTTGTCCTAGTCTTTGAGGTGAAAGTGTTGCTCTGTGTCTTGATCCCTGACACACCTAGGTGTTATGTAGAGGCCTCTCCTCTTGATCAATTTTAAGCTCATTAAGCAAGTTACTGAGCCAGTAAAGTCTCATCTAAACCTGTAGCTCTTGGGAAGATTACCTGTTGTGAGGCTGTTCTGTCAAGAGAGACTCAATTAGCTCAGAATGGATTTGGCTGAAGCGCCATGACCCAAGGCTGCTTGGCACTCACTCAGCTAAGTGTGTGTGTGTGGGGGGGAGAGACAGAGAGAGAGAGAGACAGAGAGACAGAGAGAGACAGAGAGACAGAGACAGAGAGAGAGAGAGAGAGAGAGAGAGAGAGAGAGAGAGAAGTATGTATATGAGAGAGAGAGAGAGAGAGAGAGAGAGAGAGAGAGAGAATATATATGAAAGTGTAACAGTGTGTGTGCATATACACAGGCTAATAACACTCCCCAATGGGACCTGTGTCAAAGTGTAGGCTGAGGTTGGGCTAAATGTCTTAGAAACCGCTGATCAACAGAATCTAAGCCACTTTCTCTGTGGGTACAGATAGAGCAGTGATCCAGCAGCTGCCCAGAAAGAAAATTGTAGATGGATTTATGATGTCATCACTGTGCTCCTAGAACACTCTTCACCTTTAAAATCTTTGGCAAATGTGACACATTTCATCTCTCTCTTGCATCCCATCTGTGTCTCCTGGGCTTGGAATTCTGCCTTTGTTCTCTGGATCTGGAGCAATTTATTTTTCTTCTCTGGGCCTTAGTTTCCATATCTGTAAAATGGGGAAGTATCTCTAGGGGCTTTGTGTGCCTTAATATTCCATGACCCTACAACCCACTGCACAAAAGTAGAGAGGTTACATAACTGGGACAAAGTCACACAGATGGGGAAGAGATCAAGGGAAAGAGCCGAATTAGCCAATCTAGAGAGGTGGTGGCTAGGTGGCACACTGGGAGAAAGCCCTGGTCCTGGAGTCAGGAAGACTTGAGTTCAAATCCTACCTCAGAGTCTTCCTAGCTGCATAACCCTGAACAAGTCACCTAGCCTTGGTATGCCTCAGTTTTCTTATTTTTTAAATGGGCATAATAATAGAACCTACCTCGCAGGGTTTAATGGGATAATATTTGTAAAGTGCTTTGCAACCATTAAAGTATTGTAGAAATGCTAGGTGGCTCATGGTAAGTCAGTGTGAAGAGCTGATTGAAAATAAGGAGTAGAGCTACCCTGAATTTACAATAGGAGTGACTATAATTGCAGGCAGTTGGAGCCCTGTTTGGCTTGCTGATCTGCTTGTTCAGAGCTTGCTGTTGGCCTAGATGTGCCTGCCTCCTAAAGCTGCTGGGACCTGGTAAATTGTCTATTCTCCACTTCCTTCCTCGCCCCACCCCCATCTTCACCTCAAGTCTCATTGCTACCTGGTGAGCCAGCATTGCTTAACCTTTTGGAGTTTCTTGCTAATTTGGGACCTTCTTTATCTGCTGCCTGTTCTTTATCTGCTGCCTGTACCTTTATAAGGGTTTTGTCTCCAAATAAAGATGTGCTTTTGGAGCACAAGTTTGCTATAGAGGGTATTAGAAGTGGAAACACAGTGACTAGTGGAGATTTTTGCCATATTGTACTCTAAAGAATAGAGAGATCAGTCTCTGCCTATTGCGTAGGGAAAGGAGAAGATGTCTTCTCTAGTCTGGGGGCTCTGAGCATATTGAATTTCATGAATAGTTGGTATAACTAACTCCCTAAACAATAAGAAGATAAGGGAAAAGTGAACCTATCCTGGACTTGAAAAAGGAAAAACTACAATCCTGTATTAAACTCTCTTGCAGTACAAAGGGTAGGTTCATAAAGCTCGGCACAGGTAGGCAGAGCTGCCTAGATTAGAGTGTGAGTCAATGCTCACCTCTGCTGCTCACCTCTGCTCTCTATTGTTAGCCAGCCCTGCCCCCCTAGACAATGCTTTAGCCTGTCCATCTGTCTGCTGAGATACCAGGGCCTTGCCACCCCAAGCATCTTTCCATTTACCTTACTGCTGCCAGTACAATTCCCCTTTACCCAGCCCCTTTCTTCCTCTTGCTTAGAGATAAATAATCAGATCAATATTACCACAGCTACCGGAATGGGTATGGCAATCTACAGCCTTATGACTCACTCACAGTTCTTGTGACTGCCTAGACCAAAGCTCCCTTCCCTGGTCCCCATTCCCCATGTGTGTTGTGTTCCCCTAGTAGAAGGAGCTCCTTCAGGGAGGGGCTATCTTCCTTTTTTACTGTCAACCCCAGATCCTAACAGTGTGTCTGATAATAATAGTCACTAAATAAATAAATTAATCGATACCATAGTGGTCACTAAATTTAGATGTTTGTTGATTGCCTAATTGATTGGGTGGTAGAGCAGAGAGAGAATAATGAAGGGAAGATCCACAAACTCAAGTTCATGTCCACAGAGATAGGTGGGAGCCCCAGTTGAAGGAAGTGCCCCAATGGGTTCAAGAAACCTTGGGGATCACGTTCCATCCTATCTGCATCAAGTGATTTGAGGTCTCCCTTCTTCCCCAAAGTGTCTAATACCCTGACATGCCATGCTACCTGAAATTCTCCCATTCATCCTCAATGGAGGAAAGAAAACATACATACATCAGTCAAAAATATTTATTAAGCACCTACCATGTGCCAACAATGGGGAGGAAAAGGAGGAGACTTGGAAAGAAGGACATGAAAAGGAGGAATACCAACTCCTGCTGAGTGCATTGGTTTGGCCAGAGGGGCAGGAGGCATTCACTGAGCCAGGCAGCAGGGAAGGGAGGCAGGCTTTGACCACTGCCTGGAGTTTGAGGATGAGCCTGTATATAATCAGTATTAATTAACAACCCCTTCTTCCTCCCTTTCCCCTCCCCACTTGCCAAACAAAGCAGCAAGGGTTCAAAAGTGGGCAGCATGGCTGGATAGAAGGAGCCCTGGCCTGGGAACCAGGGCTCCAATTTTTGGTTTACTACAAACTCTCGGTATGTCTCTGAGCTTTAGCATCTGTAGAGACTTAGACTAGAAAATCTCCAAGGCCCCTTCTAGCTCTAAAATTCTATTCTATGGTTTTAGAGCTGATAAAGTTTTCCCATAGTTTTAGATAGGACAGTGGACATCCCTATGACTTATCCAGAATCTATGGCCCTTCCTATTCATGCCTTTGCTCCCTACCCCCAAGTTCTCTAGACCCCCCCACTCAACCCTGTTGAAATCCTTAGGTTAGAGAGTAGTTTTGGCCAACTTCGCAAAACTAGTTCATGTCAAAGTTTATGCTTCACTTCCTTACCCTGCCCCCAGTGACAAATCACACTAATGAGGCTTGAGAGGAAGATACCACTTTGTTTCAAAACCAATGTGCACTTGTCTGTTGGCAGTTGTCTTCATTTGTTCTGTTTAATTTCTGGGCCAATGTGCAACGCCTCTCAAATGAGAGAGACAGGAATTTAGGTGACATTGGAGAGCAATGCACCAAATAAGTGACCTCTTCCACAGGCTGTTTGGGGAAAGAAAACTACCTCTCTCCACACTTCTATCGAGGGAAGAACAGATTGATTAGTCTCAGTCACCACTTAGCCATATGGCTACAAGCAAGTAATTTCATTTCCTCATCTATAAAGTGAGAGGTGGTGGGAGGTGCTAAAGGAATTTGATGCCAACGAGAGGATGTAGACTCTCTGAAAACTGTCCTTGTTGTTGGTCCTTGTTGAAGAGGACTGATGACGTAAGGGTGACTTTTGTGTGGATTGGATTTAAGTGAGGCAGAGGTGCACAGAGTGGTCAGCCTCACTATATCCTCCAGAGTCATCCAAGTATGATGGCAAGATGAAAGTCAGGATGACTGGTTATGGTGCAGGATGCAGTGGGTAACCAATGGAAAACTAGCCCAACATGAATTGATAGGATGTCAAGAACATTGGATTTGGATCATAGCTCAAGGGGTCATAGATTCAGAGCTGGAAGGGACCTAGGAAGTCTTCTGGTGCAACCCTCTCTTTTTACAAATGAGGAAATAGGCCCCCCAAAAGTGAAGGGACTTGCCCAAGGTCACACAGGTAAGTGTCAGAGGCAAGATTTGGACCCAGGTCCATTGATTCTAAAGCTGGTACCTTTTCTATGCTGAATCAAAGGACCAGGGCTCCAATTCTGTCCTTGGTACCTGTGTGCCACTTCCCCTCTAGGGCTCAATTACACAATTATTGCAATAATGAGGCTTGGTAAGATGGATCTCTGGTTTTTAAACCTATGGTAAAAGAGAAAGTCCAGATAACCGAGGCCTGAATTTTTATTTTACCTGTAGACTGCTGCACCATCCCAGAGCCCTTTCTGAGGTCTGACAAACTGGCCACCAGAGGATGCCTCTTTTCCACCCAGACACCTTCCTTTCCCAATATCTCGAGCTCATCATGCCAGCAAGTGATCCTTTGTTCTAGGTTACCCAAGAATGATTTGCTTGTATGATTTAAGCTCTCTGTGTTCAGTGTGTGTACAGGGAATACAGATTCACTTTTTAAAAGCCTGAGCCCCCCAGCACTGGGAAGGCATTTAGAGTCCCCAACTGTTGGGAAGGCATTTGGAGCCCTCCCACCCAGTACTGGGAAGGCATTCTGCCTCCAAAGAGAAATTCTTTGGCCACAGATTGGACTTGATTGCTATGTGCCTGTAATGGAAATGCAAATTTAAAGATCTTCCCTGCCCCTAGCTTAAGAGCACCTGGAACCTGTGGTGGGAGGCTTGTTTTTCAGGAAAGCCCACACCTTGATACTTTGTGATTGGGCAGTGGGTCAAGGAGGTTGTTACAATCTTTGAGCCAGGAGAAGGCTATATAAACTCTGATGAGAGGCTTTGCTTTGGGGCTCACTTTGAGAAGTGTTGTGTGATTTGACCAGATGAGACTCTGGGAAGCCGTTGCTGAGAGCCCCCCGGCTTTGAAAACCCAGATGTTGATGCTTCCCTCTCTGGTAACTGTGATTTGGTATTGATATAATGGTAGGACAGTTTGGAAGCCTGTCTTGTTTGATCTGTAAGTTCTGTAACTCTGAAGTTCGGGGTGCTGACCTTTTTCCCCTGAACTAGGTAATATATGTTTGATTAAAGTAAGCTTGTTAACCCATTTTGAGTTGCTTTCCTTTTGAAAAGCAGATCTAAGAACCTATATTGGCAGCTACCCTGGGGATATTGGGGTGCTTGCTGCTACGGTGCCACTAACCACGACAGGAAAAACTGTCAGGGCAGAATTTATGGGTTAACATGTATGTTACACAGTCATGGAACACTGGAGTTACCTTAGGAGTGAAGTAGTCCAATCACCCCATTTTGCAGAGGAGAAAATTGGGGTTCAGACAAATGAAGTGACTTGCTTAAGGGCATATAAATAGTGTGCCAAGTTTTGAACCGAGGTCTTTGGATTCCAAACATAGTTTTCTTTGCATGGTCTCTCATGTCACTTCAGTGTCCCTCAAGTTTTTAGGGAGAATATTTTGTGGCTACTGTTTTTCAGCATGCCATCTTATTAATGCCTTTGCTTTGACCAGATTGAGTCTACTGGCTGACTATGAATAGGATGCATACTCATGGGAACTCATGAGCTCCCTAGTGAGGGATGAGTTCAGAA